>VDFB02078692.1:0-72929 GCA_007258455.2 Sequoia sempervirens | reverse complement strand
ATGCTAATACATCAAGCATTTCCCAAAAGTTTAGGGCTATAAGAATCATCCTTTTTAAACATGGATTGAAAATAATTCTAAAAATTTAGAAGTCTTGGTCATTAACATTATTGTCTGCTACAATGTCATCCAGTGTATCATTGTCAATGTTCATATGTTCTTTCAAGTATTTAATATTATCATCATCCTTATCTTGACCTGCATCATCTTCATGATCATTGAAATTTGATTGTAGAGCATCTATATTTTTACCAGATGTATTTGGATCATCATTTTCTATACCATCCATATTGCTGTCTTCCATAACATCATCTAACTCTGGATTGTTGTATTCTTGTGCCTAAACATAACCATCTTCAACATCATCATGGATGCCAATTTATTCGATGTTCTCTAATCCCTCTCTCTCATTTTGTTGGCCATAATTTTCTTGCTCAATATCCACTAATGCATTGTCAAATACATGCCTTTATCTTGGATCATAATGTATGAAAAGTATCCATTTCGAGTCCAAAATATCTTCATAGAAAAATACCTGCACATGAACGTCATACATATATTAGACGTATGTTATAACAATTTTATTGATTAATAAACACATGTATATATTCACAATAATCTATGAATTAATAGATTAATGATCACTACCACTTCTTGTTTGAGTTAAAGAAATACTTGCTTACTATGAATTGGTAGAACATAAGGCTCCTTATCCTCTGGTAGGAATGATGAGGAATCTGTAGAAAACAATCCACTATGGGTATCATGTCTTTGTGTCCTCTCAAATGCTTCATACCATCTACACTTAAAATACAACATTTAAAAGAGCGGTAATCCAACTCAATAATTTCTTGTATTTTCCCAACATATTGTAGATTCCCTTCAATTATATTCTTATCTTTTGAGCTTGATCGACTAGATTGCTTGAAGTCAACCATAATGCCACAATTGAAGGATTGTCTCTTTATGTCTACACTTTCTACATGATAATGTTGACCATATGCCCACATTGATGGATATTTCCTTGCATGTGAAAGATCATTTATTTCATTGAAAAAAAATATAATGACGAATATTAAAATAGTTAATATTGTGAAAACTATAAGGAAATAATATTTTGTAAAATTCCAACTGTACTTTTCTTACACATGCTCTAGACATGTTGATTTCATCTTCTATTATGTTTGAATTTGTACCTGCATCTTCTATTTGATTTTTAATTTGTTTAGTAACCCATTCTAGAGTGCAATATTTTCATCATTCCCCAAGAAGATGAGTGGGAAGTGGAGTATTCCTTGGGTTCAATCTCTTAAACTGTCTCCTTGCTTCTAACACTTCTCTCTTTTTATCATAGAAATGAATCCATTTGTTCATAAAGTCCATGTGGTACATAATTAACTTGTTGAGTATAGAACTTTCACCTACACCTATTACATGTCAACATGTTTATTTCAAACTCCAAATGTCATGCTGTTAATTTGACAAATAAATTACAGAGTAAATTAATGATTGCAAGAAAAACAACCACACTAATTGTGAATTTACTTACTAATTTCTACTTCAACACCATTAGATTGTGGTTTTTATCCATCAATAATATTTGATGCTCATTCTTCATCCTAGATGCGAGGGCCATCTTGAAAATCCTTACCAAGGAATTCACACATGAAGAAAAATGCTTCATTCAATACATGCCCTTCAGCCATGCAACCCTATGAAACATTCGTTGAAGTCTAGGTATAATTGGAATGTAACGTAAAACCTTCTTTGGAATTGTAGGACCTTGTACATCTGTATGATATCTCTTCTCTTTGCTTACAGGGCATTCTACCTTGTTTTGATATTCATCTTTGTATAAAATGCAATCATTTTTACATGAATGAATTTTCTTATATTCAATCCCCAACTCAACCAACAATAAACACACCTCTTTGCAAGTTGATGGTAACACATTCTCTTCAGGGAATATTTTAGTTTTTAGTGCCATGTAAGATTTCTAGAGATTAAATAAATTGAATGTTTGACTTATGATGATCATGTTTTATATGTCAATTTATACTAGGACTGTTTATATACAATGGATGGTTTTAAAATCCCCTTAAAGAAATATAAAGGATGTTGATGAATGTTTATGAATTATGTACACCAATTGATAATGCAAAGTAAGAAATAGATTTCAACTCACTTCAGTAGGGTAAATCCTTTGTCTGACCAACCAAATAGTGACTTTATTTCTAATAATATTAATGTGCATGCTAGTTTTTAGGTTCTACTTGCACCCGATTTGAACACGGGTGTATTTGTTGCTTGCTTGATGGATTCTTTGATGTTGTTATCATCAACATTACATTGGTGGTAATTAACCCTGCTATCATCATTACTATCAACCATATCATCATTATTGCCATGATTTTTTCCATCCCCAAAGAAACATGTAAGAATTTCATTCAATCCTTCTTCATGCATTGCATTTTCACTATCATGATCATCATCCTTAAGGCTAGGTGGCATGTCATCAGTGTATCTGACTCTCATCAGCTCTTCAGATTTCTTTGGTGGTAGTGTTCTCTTCAATCTTGGTCTTTTCACCCTGGTGTGGTTTAAAGGATGGTTTGGATCATCCTATCCAAATCTTAATAACCTAGTTGGATCTTGGGTATTAGTATGTGTTTCATCAAAATCTTCTACCTATCAACAAATGCAAGCATTATTTAATGTTTGGAAACAATTGGATAAATCATAAATGTATCAATTTCACAGAAATATAATCAAATATGGCTTAAAAAACAAAAATATAAATTATATGAACATATATACATCAATTGAATAATGGACGACTCTGCTGGGGAAATGCTCCTGAACATTTCGATGACAAACTGGAATCAAGAACCCAGAACTCTGGTTTCAACTCAAGTACCTAGCCGTCACCCTAAGTGAAAACAAAGAAACTCCCAGACATTCAGACATTCCTATACCAGGGTCCAAGTGTGTGTAGGTGCATATCTTACCTACCTTCAGTTGCAAAGAACCAGACTTGGGATGAACAGGCTACGTAAAGATTCTGACCCTAAAAGTAACCTGGATAGAGCCTCGCTGCCAGTCAGGCGTTCATAGCCCCGACGAGGTTATCGCTGTGATCCTCCTGAACATAGCTCTACTGCCAGTCAGGCGTCTATAGCCCCGGTAGAGATATTCAGATCCCCCCTGATGAGTTGAATATACATTTCTTTTCTTTTGCTTCTTCTCTTTCTTTTTTTTCTTTTTTTTGTTTTTTGTACGAATATTTCTTTTTACTCAACTTATTCAACCTGTGAACAGTGAAGTTCACACTCAGGGCTGAGAACCACAGTGGCACTAGAGCAGAAAAAGATTTTTCACCTGTCCAGACCTTATAAGGACCTTTTACCACTTCAGGTATATTTAAAGATTAAAGGTATAAGACCCCAATACATTCCTGTACAGACTGACCAGAAAATCTTCGCCTTACCACAAGGACAAATGACATAGGCAACGGAATTCATACCATAACATTCGGGACAAAGATCGAAGTTTGTAAGGGAAATATCAGAAACATTGGACCTGCTTTGTCACCATTATCATACAGATGCACCCACAATCCCATAAGGAGATAAGACCAAAAGCAAGAGCACGTGAAACACAACAAACAAACCAAAGCAAACCTATGCTAACCAAACAAAACCAACAAAGCGAAAGGGAAACCTACCCTAACCAAAACAAGCAAAACAAGCAAAGAAAGCAACCTAACTAACTATTTACAGAGCAAAGAGCTGAGAACAGCTCAAGACTGGAAATAATGTTTAAGATACTGCCCATTAACAGGTAGTGGCATGTCCTCTCCCGTGAGAGTCCTCAAACGGAAGGCATTATCTCCCAGAATTTCAGCAATCTGGTAAGGACCAAGCCATAATCTATCAAACTTACCATGGCTACCTTTCTGATCATGCGACTTATCCCAATACAGGACAAGGTCAGAAATCCTAAAGGCTTTGACCTTGGCTCTCCTGTCAAACCATCGCTTGAATACCCCCTGATTTTTGGCGAATCTTTCAAGGGCATCATCCCGTTTGTCCTCAAGATGCAACAATTCAGCTAATCTCGCTTCCCTTCTATCCCCCTCATCATAAAACTGGTTGAGAAACTGCAGAGTTGGGATTTTGAGCTGGATAGGGAAAACTGGTTCCAGACCGTACACTAAATGATAAGGAGAGGTACCAATGGAGGACTTAACCCGAGTACGATCTGCCCAAAGAGCAAACCTAAGCTGGGTATGCCAGTCCTTTGGGTTCCTCTCTAACAGTTTTCGGATAACAGTCAACAGGTTCTTATTAGAGGATTCAGCTAGACCATTCCCCTGGGGATAATAATTAGATGCAAACTTAACAACAATGCCATGATCAAAAGCCCAGTTTGAGAATTTCAAAGATGCAAAGGCAGGACCATTATCACACACAACAGCAAAAGGACATCCAAACCGATTGAGAATGGCAGATTCTAAGAAATCGATTACTACCTCTGACGTACACTGCCTACAAGCAAATGCTTCAGTCCACCTTGTAAAGTAATCAGTAATGGTGAGGATATACCTGTGTCCAGCAGAAGATGGTGGATTGATAGGGCCGATGAAATCCATACCCCATTGAGCAAAAGGTTTTACCTCAATAACAGACTGGAGCGGAAGTGCTGCACACCTTTCTCTTGTTGCTGCAGTCTGGCAAATGTGACAGGTCCGTACATGTTGATGAACATCTTTGAACAAAGTAGGCCAGTAATATCCCGCCCTCAAAATCTGGTTTGCAGTAGCAATGGCGGAACCATGACCTGTGCCATATTTCTCATGAAACTCATTTATTACTCTTTCAGCTTCCTGTTTTCCAAGGCACCTCAAGTAAATACCTTCGTGATTCTTCTTATATAGGAGGGCCCCTTTCAGCATGAAACCATCACTTTTCAATCTCAAGGCTCGCCTCTGTACTGCATTAAGATGACCAGGAGCTCGCTGATTCATCAAATAATAAACTATATCATCATACCAGCCATCTGGGGAAACTGCTCCAACATCATAGTTACAGACAGACAATTCAGGGCCTATCTCTGCCATGGTCTGGGTGAGTCCCTGTCCTCTTACCAGTTTCATGGGCTGGATCTCAATGTCAAACTCCTGAAGCATGGTTACCCATTTAGCTCTGCGCTCCCCTAACTCATTCTGCATCAACAATAACTTAACTGCAGAATCAGGAACAATTGCAAACACCTTGTTTCTGAGGATATAGTGCCTGAATTTCTTTACTGCTCGGACAAGGGCATACGCCTGCTTCTCCACACATGGGTATTTTAATTCAGCGTCCTTCAATGGCATGCTCATGAAAGTGATGGGATGCTCATTCCCCACATCAGACTTTTGTGTCAGCATTCCAGCACATGAGTGGTCTGAAGCAAAGGAATAAATATAGAACGGTTTACTATAATCTGGACTCACCAACACTGGAGCTTCAGCAATGGCTCTTTTAATCTCTGCAAAGGACTCCTTCGCTTCTGCAGTCCACTCTATCTTGGCATCTTGTTTTAACATGGCATTTAGTGGCTTCACAATCTCAGCAAACCCAGTGATGAATTTCCTGACAAAATTAATCTTACCGAAGAAAGACTTCATTTCTTTCTTGCTGGCAGGCGGCTGAATTTTTAGGATGGCTTCCACTCTCTCTAGATCTATAGCAATGCCTTTCTCTGATATCACATGTCCTAACAACTTGCCTTCTGTAACCCCAAAAATACACTTCTTGGGATTCAAAGAGATGCCGAATTCTCTGCACTTCTGGAACACTTTACGCAGATCTGAGATATGATTCCCTCTATCTTTGGAGAAAACAGTCAGATCATCCATGTAAATGATAATGCACTTTCCTATGATGTCCTTGAAAGCGATGTCCATGGCTCGTTGAAACGTGGCTCCTGCATTGATAAGCCCGAATGGCATCCTCCTGTAGGCAAAAGTTCCCCACTTGGTTGTAAAGGCAGTCTTGTGTCTGTCCTCATACTGGACCATCACCTGATTATATCCTGAATAGCCGTCCAGAAAGGACATCATCTGAGATCCATTGACCACTTGTAACACTTCATCCAAAGAGGGAACTGGATAATTATCTTTTTCAGAGGACCTGTTCAGATTTCTGAAGTCCACACAAAGCCTAATTTCACCGTTCTTCTTTCTTACTGGAACCAGATTAGCCACCCATGTTGAATGCCTGACAGGAAATATGATCCTAGCGGACAGCAGTTTCTGAACTTCCTTCTGTATGAGTGGCTCCAACAGCGCATTAATAGGTCTCTGCCTCTGTCTAAAAGGCTTAGCACCTGGCTTGAGAGGTATAGTGTGAGTTATGATGGATGTGTCATAAGTCTTCAAGTCTTCATAACCCCAGGCCACTATGTCTGGAAAGTCGTATAGGGCTCTGATTATTCCCTGTCTTTCTTCAGGAGTACAAACCTTACCAATGAAAACATTTTTCACAGCATCTTCAGTGCCCACATTGTGAGTGTCACACTGTCCACTAACAGACTCCTTCTTAGACTCCTGTTCCTGGTCTCTGATTTTGTCCATATAAAAAATCCTCTGTAACTGTACCATTCCCCTCGGAATAGTATTGGACTTCAAATTTAGCACACCTTCCAGATCCAATTCTGCTTCTTGAGGTTCTGTTTCATCAATGATCTGTGAAGCAAAAACATCCGTGTTTGTGATAAAGTCAAGGATATGTTTATCATCTTCAAACACCTGAAAGTTAGTCACATTGTCAGGGACTGACGGGACATGAGTTAATTCAACAGTAAACTTCTTCAATCCTGATAGGGACAGTGGTTGCAAGGTACTGGCCGCTTGAGCTAGAGAATCAGTAGTTTGATTCTTCTTCCTTGGGATCAATTGGATATTAAAAGCGTCGAACCCCTCGATGAGGTCCCAAACTCTATGCCTATAGTTAGTCATTCTTCTGTCATGACACGCATATTGCTTTCTTACTTGCTTGACTACTAATTCCGAGTCACCAAAAACTTGTAGGACCTTGGCCTTTTTCTTGAGTGCCATAAGGAGTCCGTGAATTAAAGCTTCATATTCAGCCACATTATTTGTACAATGAAATTGGAGTCTATGGGCTGCGAAGAAACTCTTACCCTTGGGACTTATCAATTCAAATCCAGCTCCAGCCCCTTGCTTGGACTTAGATCCATCAAACTTGAGAGTCCAGTATTCCGCAGTGGTGGTCTTCTTCATTTTGTCTTTCATCTTATCAGTGATAGAGGCTTCCTCAGCCACAACAGGTTTCTGACTTTCACACTTTGCTTGCAGATTCTGCTCATCTGTGCTAGCCACCTGAGATGGATTCATGCTTTTGTACACTTCTTTCACTGCTGTCTGACACAAGCAACACTCCAATTCTGAGTGAGAAGCATTGTGGACTCTGCACCAATTCGGCAAGAGTAACTCCTTAAAACTTGTCTTCTTTCCTAAGTGAGTTTGATTCTCCGCGCATTGCTTGATGAAATCTTGGAAATTGTCCAGTAAGCTAATCTATCTATCCTCAGGTTCTTCTTCTTCCTCAACTGATTCTGTTAGGACCTCAACAAGACTCGACCCTGTTTCAGCGTCCACTGGCATCGTATGCAACATCAGCACCTCTTCTACATCTGATTCTTCATATGGGGCGGATAGCAAGTAGTTTCCCATTCCAGCTTCTGATATGAGAACCTCGGTCGAAGTCTTTTGGTACTCTGTTATCATGTACTTCATTCTAGGTTCCCTCTCAATCCTTATCTGATTAGGCACTCCCTTCCAGGGAAGCCACATGTGAGAGTGGTCAGTGGACACATACCCATTCAGGGCTTTGGTGAACTCTCGTCCTAGAATTAAACCGTATGCATCAGGAATATCAGCCACTTGAATGTT
Source organism: Sequoia sempervirens (assembly GCA_007258455.2). NCBI lineage: Eukaryota > Viridiplantae > Streptophyta > Pinopsida > Cupressales > Cupressaceae > Sequoia > Sequoia sempervirens. The sequence goes on along the minus strand of VDFB02078692.1, from coordinate 64,969 downwards.
AATAACCTGCTGGATTCTTGGATCAGAGGCTATCTGCATCTGGATCATGTTAAGTTCCCCTACAACACTCACTTCGGTTCTGTCCAACTGAGTGACCTTCTTCTGGGAATCAGCAGGTGTAATTCCTAGAGCCCTACAAACTCCAAGGGGCATCACGTTGGTAGACGCACCAGAATCTAACAAACAATTGTGAAGGTTCTTACCAAAGATTCAGACTGATATCAGAAATGGTGGAGTCTCCATCTTCCCTTGAAACAAGGTAGGCTGGGTATCTACCTGAGCCACTTGAGTTCTATCCTTTTCTTTTCCTCTATCTCCAGGGGGTAGATTAGCCCTATTCTGTGTCTGACTTTGTGTGTTCACAGGCTGAAAACTGGAGGTCTGGCTGACATGCTCACCAGAAGATTTGTCCAATGTCTTTGAATTCGCATCGTAAGTACCCAAGACCGCCCTTCTAATTGCAGGAAACCTCAACAATTCAAAAGCAGAAAGGTTTACCTTTAATTTTTTGAATTCCTCTGCGACGTACGAAGCCATCTGTTCTTCACTCATATAAGTAGAAACCTCTTTAGATGGTTCCTCCACCTTATCCTTACTTACTTGAACAGTCCTTTCCTTCTGTGGTTCTTCTTGAGGTTGTCTATCTTTCGAAAGGTACTGCTTGGAGACCTGTGGATAAGACGGATTATTGCTCGCATTAGGATCTGGAGGGGTACTAAAGTTATTGGGAGGAATGGAAGTGGTGAAGGGCCCTCCAGGCTGTGGGCGTCTGTGAGGCATATCCCTCAATCCCTGTCTCTGAAACATCTAAACTTCTTCAACATAAGCTTCGTCCTGATCCAAGGGACCATTGTCATTTATATTTCCTTCGTCAAACAACCGGGCCACCTCATCCCCATTACAAATCTGATCTGTTTCATCACGGGAATCGGGTTCTTCTGGCATATTTTCCTTGCTAGCTGGAAAAGGAGCATGATTCAATACTAGCACAGGAGAATCATAGGAGTTAGAGGGGACAATCTCCTGTCCATTAGCGTTATTTTCCACCTCATATTGAAAAATGGAGGCTGCAGTTTGGAACTCGGGACATTCCAGTTCTGAATGCTGACTTGTTTTATGGAGCCTACACCATCCTGACAGGGCTGCTTCTGCGAGATACACACCAGTGGGAGGTTTATCCTGGCTAACTGGCTGGTTCGCAGATTGATTAACAATCTGATTGGCTGGCTGATCCAATGGAGTAGGAACTCCTCCATTATTAGGTCCCGTATTCCAAGTTCTGTTCTGTCCCTGTGTTGGCCTTTTGTCAAATCCTGACCCACTTCCTTGGCCTCTATCAAAGTTTTGCCTCCTATCGTTGTTGAAACCTCTTTCCTAATTATACCCCCTGTCATTGTAGAATCCTCTGTCGTTGCGTTGTCCCCTGTCAAAATTCTGCCCCTGTGAGAACTCTCTGTTCTGATTAGATTGCATTCCCTTCTGAGCAGCTTGTAATTGGCTATTCTGGTTTCTCAAATAAGTCACCTCTAGATTTAGCTTCTTTATTTTTTCAGCCATTTCATCAATCCTTTCCTTATTAGGACCTTGGTAAGGGATCTGGTTCGGGTTACTCTGAGGGGGAATAGGCATTGTGGTGGATCCCAAAGACTGGTGCAGCACCTCAGAATTCTGCAGGTAAGCAGGGAAGCTATTCTGCTGTGATTGATACATGGGTTGGTTCACTTGTTGTTGAGGGAAGTTTGTCATAGGAGAGATTTGGTTCATGGGATGACCAGGGTGTGGTACTATGGGTAATTGGGGAACTGGGTTCATAATTGGGGTATGATTGATGAGAGCTTGATTTACTGCCTGAATCTGGTTGGGATGTGCAACTGGTCCCAGAGAAGGCAATGGCCCCGTTAAGTGCTGTCTCAAGTCTGTGCTAAGCTTGACAGCCTCCGTATAAGCATCTGTCAAGGTGGCTGGAGGGTTAGGTCTGCATTTCAGAAAGGTTGCCGTTAAACTATCCAGAGCTTCATAATATACTTCCAGGGCAGTACCATCATCTAGGACATATGGGTCTTGCAATCTGGTGAACGCACGGTGGAATCTATTATTGAAACTGGCCATGGGTTCGTTGACTTCTCTCTTGACTTTGATAAATTGCAGGTATAACTCATTAGCACTGATGGGTATTCGGAACTTTTGCAGAAAGGTCTTTTCAAGGTCACTCCAATTCTGAATTGAGCCAGCTGGGAGATGGTTGTACCAATAAAAGGCTTCTTCACCCAGGGAATAAGGAAACAACCTACAAGCAACATCTTCATGGACAATTCCTCTGTCTTTAAGGAAAGTTTGGAAAATCCTTATGTGTTCTTCTGCAGTTCTATTCGGGTCATTTACATGGAATTTCGAGCAGAAATGCTCAGGATTTTTAGGCATTACATTATAAGCCCCGAAGGACAAAGGTGATGGATTATTGGCAAGGAAAGCCATTGGTAAGAGCGGGGGTGGAGGTTGTGGTTGGTTAATGGTAGGTTGGGGCTGTTGAGGGGGAACCTCTTCAGGAACGGGTATTGCTTCAACCTCAGGGTGAGAAGATATGGACGATGTTGGTGAAGGGATAGGTAATGATGATACTCCCCTATATGAGGATGTGGATGATGTTGGTGATGGAGCGGGCGATGATGATTCTCCTCTCCCTCTAGTCCTTCTTGACCTATTGGGAAATTGAAGTTCCTCTAAATCTTCCTCTCTGGTGGTGGATCTGGTATTTCTCCTAAATCTCTCTGGAGAGATGGCATTCAAGAAACGATCCAGTGTGCTCATTCAGGCCCTCCTTCTAGCGCCAATCTGTTGATGGTGTTTTCTGCACAGCAACAACTCAGACAGAATACAAAATCCTATCTCTCTTGAAAGGTAATATCCAATAATGAATTACTGAAAATCACCCCAAGGTCTCTCGGGTGTTAGGTCATAACAATGCATAAAACAACTCAGATGAAATGTGAAATTGCTGGTAATCACAATCGGACCTTACTACAAGCAAGCTGAACCCTTTCAATTTATCAGATCTGACAATATGATGATCTTGAATCCTAAATCTAACCGAATAATAAAGAAATTGCAAAAGATAGGGATGCAGGGAAGGTAATAAAATCTAAATTACTGGGGACAATCAATGTAAATGACATATATCTGGAATGGACCTATCTCAAATAACCAATTCTGTTCGACCCACAAAGCAATCTTACAGAAACAGTGCAATCTTCTGAGGAATACAGATTTTCAAATCATAGACTTGCATCTACAACCGAACTTAAGCACATTTGAATATATGGTCCAGGTTGACTTCACCAGCCTACTACAATCAGATAGTTACTGGGAGTATAGACCAAAGATAGCTACCGACATTCCAAATATGAAATCACATACACCATTTATCCAACTAAACTAATTTATTTCTGAATATTAAACCCTAGATCTTCAAGCAATGTAAAAGATAGAACAAAAGAACCATGTAAGATGAGATAACACAAAGGATTTCACCAGGAAAACCACAATGCCTTCAATTATATTAATCATCAAATACTGCAACAATTCAACTATTCTGAATATAATATCTGCTTCAAGAAATTCTAAAACTCTAACTATTGCTCTTGCTAATCTCTCCTATCAAAATCTTCTGAACTGCCCCTTTACAATAAGGCAAGAATGCCTATTTATCAAATTTTTTCCCAAAACATGTCGGCCCAGCCAAACATTTTACAAAATAATAAAAACCGCCAAAACAGGTCAGCCAAGGAAACAAACTAAGGCACACATTTAATGCCATCATCCAAGTCGGCCAAGGCACAGTCTCCAAGGAAGTCCGGTCCAATGCATGCCCTATGATAATAGGGAAGCACAAATCTCGAGATAAACGTTAACCACTGCTTCCTTTGTCTTTTCTCCGCGCTGGTGACCCTTGGACCTTCAAGAAAACTCCCTCCAGCTCAGCAATGGGTGGCAATGGCAAAACTTTGAGCCAGCATTTAATCGAATCAATCCCTTCATTGGACCGCTCAATGGTTTTCTTCCAATCCTTTCTGCTAGTCAGGTATCTATCTATCACTGCCAGATATGTGGCTGCATCGTCAAGCATATGGCCAGTGACAACATCATCAGAATCTGGGGCATAAACCTCATGCCACCATTCCTTCAATTGATCTAAACTTAGGTACTTAGGAGCCATCTTATTCCTCCCTGTCATTACTTCAAAAAATGCAATGCAACCATCATAAATTGTAGTGAGGTCAGCATCAATGGACTTTCTTCATTTCTGTATCTTCTTCAGGGCTCCCTGCCTGATCTGCAATGCTTCGAACCATTCCCACGGTTCATCCAATCTGGTGGAGGGGAGAATTCCATCCCTGCCCAATTGTTCCTTGCCATGCCCTAGAATAATCTTTGTCTTCTGCAGCAGGGAATCGACATCATTCCTATCCTGAGAAAGGATGCTCTCCATCAGTTCTTTTCCTCGGACTACATCCTTGCCAACAGACAGGATCTCCTTAATAGCTTCATCCCCTTGTGTCCGAACACTCATCAACCAGTCTGTGGCAGCTTGTGTGGAAGCCTTCATCTTCTCTATGCCAGAGATCGTCTCCTTCGGCAGAAATCCGGGAGTAGAAGAGGAGGACGGATGGAGGGACTGTAGAGGTTTCATGACCTCTTCTAAGCTTTTCCTTAACCTTTCATTTTCCCTTTTCAATTCTCGCTTTGTCTGAGTCTCCCTCTTCAATCTGTCTACAATTACAGCACTTGACCCCTCGAATTCCTCGATGTCTTGCTCTAGGGAGGCTGGCCCAAGGTTAATGGTTTGGACACTGTAATCCTGGCCTGCTACCTCATCTCTTGTTTTATCTGCAACAGGGGTGGCGATGTGGACTACACGGTTGTGCACTTCATCCCTTTCTACCCGGGAAATTATCCTGGCAGCCTTCTTCTTTTTCCCCTTTCCAATCTGAGATAACATTGCATCCCAGTCGAGAGGAGTGTCCTCCACTATCACCTGTTTCTTCCTTGCTATTTCTTTTTCTAACCAGTCCGGGGCTACAGGGTCTGTCCGGATTCCTTCTGTGTCAGTTTTCCCCGGGTCCTCTGTGGCTTTCTCCTCTTCTGCTACTGTCACCTCGACTTCTTCTTCTTCTGTTGCCTTGTCATCTTCTTTCTCCGGAGGTTGTTCACCTTGGTCAGTCTCCTCAAATCCCAACTCAGGAAGCACCGGCGATGGAGTTCTAGCGGGGATGCTTTTCTCCGGTTCTGGCGATCCGCGGCCCTTCTCACTCTCCGGAGAGTCCTCGTACTGCACCAAGGGAGAAGTGTGCCTTTCTTCTGTCTCTACCTCGAGCTCGGCGGCCTCACTGAATAATGCTCCTTCTTTAAATGGCTCTGCCTCTCCGCCGATTTCCTGCTCATCCGGATTCTCCGGTTCTGTTACACTCTGTGGAGGAGAGACAGGCTTGTCCTGTTCAGTGGCCGGCAATATTGGAGAAGAATCCTTTGGCTGTGCAGCGTCCTTTGGGGAAGGAGTTCTGGATCTTCTAGTGTATACTTTGGTCTTCTCCCCTCCAGAGCTTTCCACATCCATAATTGGGGGTTCATCCTCTGAAGTCGTTTGGCCTTTCTTCTTCGCCACCCTTGCAGTTCTGGCTTTCTTGGGCGGTGGAGGAACATCTTCTTCTTCAGCTTTCTCCACCTCCTCCTCGTCCGAGGACCTGCTGATAGTCAGGGTCCTCCACCTGCGTTTGCCGATAGGTTTCCTTTTTGCTGCAGGTTGAGTCCCCTTAGGACTTCTAACTTTGATTTTGAAGGGAGAGGCCTTGGCCATTTTTCCTTTGGGGTCCTCTTCCCCGGATTCCTCAGAAGTGGACATGGGGTTGAGATTCCCCATCAAGTCGAAAGTGAAGGGTACATTGGCATTTTCCAACACCCAGACCTCATGTTTGATCCAAGCAAAGGTATATTTTAGCACTGGAGCCATTAAGTCCTCCAACTCTGTCACCTCAGGCTCATTCCAATCAACATCTGCTACTGACCTATCCTTAATGGGCTAATACACGTGGTCCTGGACTAGTTTTCCATCATCTTCCAGCTGATCCGGCATCAGCTTCACATTGTATTGCCTAATTGCCTCTACTGGCAGCCGGGAATACCTTTTCCTTCGTGCATCAAGGTCATCCTTGATGTTGACCCAGTAGTCCTCCAAGTCTTCTTTGTGCCTGTATTCCCGGGTAGCCCTTTTCTGTGCTCCTCTGGTGATGTCAAAATTCATTCTCTTTGAATGGAAAGAGAATCCATAGGCGGCCAATTCCTCACCTGCAGTGTGAGCTGATTGAATGGAAGGGCACATCACATCCACGCCAATCCCAAGAGGGAAGTCACCTCCAAAACCAGTTTTATGTTTCTCCCTCTTCACCACCGTATCGAACTCACAAATTTGTCTTACGACCTCCAGTAGCACTATGTGATCAGTGGGATACCGGGGCAGTCTGTAGGGAGCAACGGGCATCCATCAATCCGGAGATAAGTGAAAGTGGGGAACTGGATGAACCAGGCCCCGTAATTCTTAATCAACCCCTTAGCCCCATCGGACAATCTAATGTGCTCCGCATTCTGAAGGGTCCGGGTAATGTGCATAGTGAAGGCATCATTGGCCCTCCTATAATCTCCGTGTCCGAGGTGCAATTCCGGATAGATCTCATAGATAACGTCTTGTCCAACGGTTCCCGCAGGAGTCAGTCCCTTGTAGGGGTAGGAAATGGCCAGTATATATATGACATAGGAGGACATGGTAAACTTCTTTCCTTCTAAAACATTCCTCAGTTGCCTATCTATTTCTGCACTGATAAGTCCTGCCCAGTGGTAATTCGTTCCTTGGCCTATCTTGGTGATCACATGGACCATCCAATTTTCCAATACCCCGGCAGTTTTGAGTCCGGCCACCCTGCTCAACAGTGTGATGGCATCATAAATATCCGGCCTGAACTTCACCCTGTGCAACTGTTTGGGCAATTTGGAGTGGTGAGATTTGGGCTTCTCAAGCCATGAGTTGATAAGCTGTTGAGCCTTAACTGGCTCGTTCTCATAATATGTGCGAGTAGTGTCAATGTTTAGGGCGCAGACCGAGGGGAGATCCGGCATGCTGAAGGCCCGGGCAATGGAGGCTGGACTGAAGTTTGCCAACACTCGTCCCTCAGTGCTAACTACCATCTGTGTGTCAAAAGCGTACTGCCTAGCACACTCCAAAATCAGCTCGTAGCACTGGACTGCTGGAGGGAACCCTGCCACGTGTACCAACCCTGAGTTCATCATCCCTTGCCTCAATGCCGATTGGTCCTTCTCAGCTGTTCTCTGTTTGAATTCTTCGTAACGCCAGGCACCAACGTTTGTATCGGACACATCTGCCCACACGGAGGATATCTTACTCTCTGGGACCTGACTCTTCATGTCTAATCTCAATCTTTCTGTCTCGGAAACTGCAGATGCCCCTGCACCACCTTTGGACTTCCCAGCAGCAGCTTTGCTTGATTCGGCCTGCACATCCAAGAATCATTATTAGAATTCAATTATTAAGCTCATATCAATCCAAAAGGTTAGCATACATCATATAAATCCATTAAAACCAAATGCCAATTGCCAATCCTCCGAGATCCGGAGAAATCAAATAATCCGGGAAAATCAGGTAAACCGGGAAAATGCATTCGGGGCGGAATTCCGGAGAAATCCGACCCAGACGGACTCCTGCTGCCAAAGCACTATTAGCCATGTAAATCATTAATATGTTCGGAAATCAAAGGAAAATCATCAATTTTACTCTTTGGCAATCAAGAAATAGGCATTAACAATCATTCCATCAATCCTCTCATCGAAATATACAAAAGAATGCAATCAGACAGGAAATCCAGAAAAATCCGGGCGGAACGGATTTTCGCGGACAGCGTCAAATGCACCAGAAATTAACCCTGTCCGCGGAATAAAAGGAAACCGGGAAAATCCGGGAGACCGGAAATTCCGCGACGACCCCGGAAACCCGAAAAACGGCAAAACGTGTAGCAAAACCTGAACAATCACAAGATTTCCAATACCTAAGCTCGAATGAACCCAAAACCGACGACAATCACCAGACTCGAATATGCAAAGGGTTCCAACTCTCAGAAGCATTCAAAGGAAGGATCCCATACTAAAACGACGATGCCCCAAATCGAACAACCACATATCCGCCATTAAAACCAGAGCAAGCTTTTAGGGTTAAAATATCAGTTCGGGATTTACCTAAAAGCCCTCTAATCCTCACAGAACGGGGAAGCCGACACGAAACGAGGCGAAAGTCATTCAAACACAAGATCAAATCATCGTGTTAACCTAAACACCAAGGAAACCCTAAATTCGCATGGTAACACATTCCGCACCCAAAACAAACATGCAACACGACCCAGAATTCCGTCGAAAATGTAAATATGCAATTAAATGAACAAACAGAACTTATAGGGCACGAGAGATGGGCCTCAATAAAAAAAATGGATCAACCCGACTAGATAAATACGAAACCCAAAACCAAAACACGGGCCGACCCCACAATTCAACAATGCCCAGTACAAGGAAACCTCAGATCACCATGCAAGCAAACGGAAGGGCGACGAATACATACCATGGATCAAGACGGGCAGAAATCGAGCTCAAAAAATTAATCCACGTGACAACACGTCCAAGCCACGAGATACTGGCAGCAACACTCAAGCAATTCACGCGCAAGCAAACCAAGATCAATCCTCAAAGCTCAAACGCAAGTTCTGAATCGCCAGAGCAGAAAACAAGGAAGCAATCGAAGTTGGAATGAATCAGAAAATGCCCTAAATTCGCCCTTATACCCGTCTGAACCAAGGTACCTCGGCCATTAATGCGCGAAAAGACGTTTCTGACAAGTCCGGAAACCTGAGCCCCAAGTGGAATTTTGGAGAATCCCAGAATGCGCGGAGACACGGATTCCGCGGAAATGCAGAAACCGGGGAAATCAGGAAGATCGGGACTTTGACGGAATCCGGGAAAATCCGACTGGACCAGAAAATCCCGAAGTTAGGCAAAAACCCGGCATCGGAGAATCTGGCAAGAGACGGACAAGGAACCAGGGCCGGAAAAATCCGCCAGAGGCGGAAAATCCCGGAGTTAGGTGAAAACCCGGACTTAGCCAAAAACTCAATTTCAATCAATTGCAACCCCAAGGCAAGGGCAAAGCCAGCAAAAACAACATGTCAAGACCCCAAAATGATAAATCCAATAAAATCAAAGGTCAAAGACACAAAAAAAAGGGGGTCCCCCACTCCAAGTGGGGCGTGTGTGCAAAAACTGCACAACACTACCTTTTTTATATAATAATTTAAATAAAACATAATTTTGACAACATAGTTTATAAAACATCAATCCACACTCATTTATTATTCTTTGGTTTTAATCGATTGTAGGAGGCATACTATCGACTAGAAGCTCATCATATATGTAATATCTTTGTACAATCTCTCGTTTGAATTATTTCTTTCCATGCCATACATAACATCCAAAAATAACAATTTTCCAAAAGTATTCATCCCATGTACTATAGTCCTGACCTACCTCTTCTTCAGTGCAATCATTTGTTGTGTCTATAGTATCCATTGTCATATCCTCTTCCGCCCACTGTCATCTATGTGATTTAACAGTTTTAGGTCTACGTCCACATACATATCTTCTTCTTTTGGTAGTTGAACGCTTAGGTTCTACATTTTCTCCAATCTCCATCTAAAATAATCAACAACATGTATTAATTTATGTCAAGATTGGATAATACATTATAAATTTCAATAATACTATGAAAAAAGATGGACATATCAAAAAATTCCATTAGATCTTTTTTTCCTAAGTTAAGTCAAAATTTGAGTACTTGATGTCCCACTTCATCCACTGTGTCCTCATTTGATATGACATGATTTGTTTCCATGGCCTCGTCTCACCCCTATAATACAAAACATAGTAAATAATGTTTAGTACACCAATAATATCATTTCAATGAGTATGCTACCCAACACAAAACCTGACTTTAGTCATATATTTGACATATTGATATCTCCTCTATGTTGTAGAATTTTTGAATTCATAAACACCTTCCTCCTTTGGTTGAGGTTGCTTTCTCTTCTTACCTCTATTGTATCTACAGATTTCGTTGTCTCATCTATTTCCACCCACTTTCCTCTCAATGATTTAGTATTTCTACACCATCCACGACCTCTCTCCCTGGCCTCCTCTGTGAATAAAAATGCTACCAAAAAATATTTCACCGCACTACCGCTGAGAAGGAAGAAGCAACTTGTGGGACCACGGTAAAAACCTCTCTACTGCACCAAGCTGATGAAGGGGTCATGGGACATCGGTGGTCATTGCACTACCACACACCAATGGTAGAAGACTTGCAGGAGTCACCAAAACATCACTAGGAACAAAAGGAAGAATCGTGTTCTACCATAGAAGCTTTCACCACACTACCACTAAGAAGGATGAAGCACCTTGCGGCATTGCGGAAAAAACTGCTCTACCGCACCGAGCTAATGAAGGAGCCACAGGATAGCAATGGTCACAAAAACAAGGCAGGAGTTGGAATTATTTCTAACACTCTTGATCCTGTGATACACAACAATGAAAATAGTCAAAATACAACAATGATATGCACTCAATTGGGCACACTTGGCGTTGCCTTAGGTGCCCCAAACAAGTTACATTAATGGCCAAAATTTGGCACTAAAGTTGGCATTTTAAAGCCGACTAAAGCACTGACTAGTAAATCAAAATAATTTTTTTTTAAAATTTCCCGTGTGAGGGAAGAAATCAGATGACAAAAAAGGGAAAAACATCATGCAAAGGAAGAGAGCAGGGCACTACTAGCAACTGATGAGAAATTTGATTTAGTTTGCGACACTATAGGTAAGGTTACAATTTTTTTTTCTTGGTTAAATTTGTGATTGTTTACTACTCTATGTATTGCATTTGAATTCATGATTGTTTACTAGTTTGTGGCCTAACCTGTCCAGGAAGCCTCTAAATTGTCACATCATTATAAATCGTAAAACCTTTGAGAAACCAACACAAAATTTTACCCCACCCATTTGAGCTTTGGCTCAAAATATTATAGCATGAAGCTAGGATGCCTCTGTATTCTTTCACTAACCTAGGTATCAAAGAAATAGTGAACTACTTGGAAAATCTGGGAATTGGGTTTGTCACTGCTGAGCAATTGCTGAAAATAAATGCAGAAACCACTTGGTTTTTCCCAGTCATGCCATAGTCACCGATGCCATGAAAAATTCATGCAAGATTGCATTATGAAAGAGATTTCATGATAAGGTTATCAAAACTAAGCAAACCCAACGAACATATTTTCCCTAGGTTATCAACACTAAGCAAACCCAATGAACATATTTTCCTAGAAAACAAAACTTTCATACTTGATAGTGTGTACTTTGTTTGCCTCTATAGACTGGAAGAAAATAATTTTCCCTAGGTCACCTCAAAATGAAAAGCAATATAAGGAAGTGAGCATTTTCAGCAAACTCTGGCCACAATGAGGTAATTCATTGTCAATTTATAGATTTGTAAATGTTTCCATTGTTTCTTTGAATTTTACTTTTTACTTTTTTATTTCTAAATTTAAAAGAAGAAATATAATTTATATATATATAGGGACATGAGACTAACAAAGATAAAGAGGAATTGGCTTCCATATTGGGGGTAGAGGCAGTGAACAAATTGGCTAATGTGGACTGGAAAATGCTTGCCAGATACATAGAAAAACAATCTGGTAACTCCCCTCAAACATTGCAAACAAATCAATTGTGTCAAAGGGAATCAATTAATTCCCCAATGAGTCCTAGATGGAGCAAAAGATCCAAGAGGAAATCAGTGATAGTAAACTCAAAGAATGCGGAATAGGGAGCAGAGACTTCCAATGTCTCAACCACTCCTAGGACACAAACTTCTTCCACCATGCCATGTTATCAATTTTGCATTGGTAGCTACAATATGAAGATAGAATACAAGGTGGTTTTAGGGGAAGTTTGAATGACAGATGCTGGGAAAACATTTCTGAATAGGTTGAAAGAATCATACCTTCAATGATTCAAAGGCCATCTACATTTTTCATTCTCATAGATACCCATGCAACTGAAAAAAGTAGTTATCCATGATATGGAAACTGAATCTGGCACAAGTTGGTTTGTAAAGAAGATAAAGCTATGAATGTCTCAAAACTGCAAGAGATTTTGATGCAACCAAACAAAGAAGATAAAAAAATCCCTCCTGAGCTAAGGCAGAAAAAAAGGGAAATTGATGTAAGTGTAAAAGTATGGAAAGAGCTTGTAAAATCATATGAGATGTTCGATGCACGAAGGAAGTTCAGTGAGGAGAGTATGCATGTATTTGAATTTTCTCATAATATTATATCAAATTTATTAAACGATATTTAAATTTTATTTGTGCATAGTTAAATTGAATTAGTATATGTTTGAGGACAAGGCCTCCAAGGCTAGGCTTGAGAAACTTCATGTCACAAATCACAGTGGCCAGAAAGGTTTACAAACCTTGATCTATACATTTGTAAGTATATTTAATATGTTAAATGATATATATATTTTATTTCCTTGGAAAAAGTAAATGATTGCATATTAATTAGTTTAACTAGTCCACGTGCCATGTTTTGATAGGAGGAGAAATATGGCCGCCATCCAAAGAAATTTGAAAATAATATGTTACAAAACAAAAAGTGGAATGATTTTGTAATCTGGATGGAGAATGAGGTATCAATAGTTGAGTTTCAAGAACTTAGTTGGATATTGTTGTGTTAATATGTCAATTTTCATCTCTTGTGTTGAGGTTTTTATTGATGTGTAGGATGAGTAAATAGAGCTCAAATCTTATGATTACAAGATGACCATTTATGTGCATGAATAAATAGTAGAAGGATGTAGATGAACTCAATTCATCTGAATTTATGCCTCTTGGCAGGAATTCCTCTTGAATCTCTAATATTAGGTGCTCGAGACTTCCTTGTAGCTTTTGTGCTTCATTGTCGTCTTTCCTCTTCACTATTAGACTCATCTCCTTTTTCCTTATCTATATTTCTAGCTTCAGCTTCTAATTCATCACATGTTTTACCTTCCTCCTCTTCAAAATCTTCTTCTTCTTCTTCGTCCTCCTCTGACTCCATAAGAGATTCATCTTCTAAACCTTCCTCATTTTATTTTGATTCCTCTTCTACATCAGAGGGTTTGTCTCCTTGATCTGACTCTTTTTAATTATCAAAATTAGAATCACTAGCTTCCATATTCAAAAATTCCCAACCACCATCTTCAATAAATTTATCTGGATCATCAATAATAGTCTTCAAAATTGGCCACTAATTCAAGTTCAATTTGCTTTCATAATACTTTATATCCATGGAGTTCATCCGTTCCTTGATACCATCAAGCAAAGATTGAGGAATGTCATACATGTGGAGTACATCCCACTTGAAGTCTTTGAAAAAACTAGCCATATCAAATTCCTTTTTCCCAGGTCCTACTCTCTCAAGTTTAACAATTCTCAATCTGACTAATAACGATTACTAAGAAAGATAATTCCACTGACTCTACCAAACAGTTTACCATAGGAACAATAAAAGAAGAGGCTTTGAAAGGAACTCCATGAAAACCAAGCTCTCTAAATGGTATATCAAACTCCAGTTCAAAATATTTTAGATAAGGCTGCTCCCATAGCTCTCTTATTCGCTTGAAAAATCCTTGAAACTCTGACTTCCTAACATTCAAAAGATAAATGGAATGTCCTCAACACCCAGTAGAGCTATCCAAAAAATCTAACTAAAAACAAAAACATGCTCCTGCACACAATGGCCTAATGGCTGGTTTTCATATAAGTCAAACTACTAAAGTAACAATAGTGATTGAGTTAACATATGTGCATCATTTGCATAAACAACTGAAATGCGTAACAAATGTTAATCAATACATTGAATTTTGAGATGCATTGAAATAATAAAAAAAAAGATGTTTTGGGGAAAATATCATCAACGTGGGGGAATAAATCATTAACCCTTATAAAAGCATTTTATGTTGTTCTTGATACACCATCTGTAAGTTTTCCTTGGATGACAATACTAAATTTCTATATGTTGTATCCCTTAAATGTCCTACATGTTACAAATATGGAATAACAATGCACAAATTTGTATCGAGTCCCAAGGCCAAGGCATTCTAAATAAGGGTAGCTAAACTTGATAAGGATGTAGTCAATATTATACGTATTGACAATCCAAAATAGTCATGTAAAGACAACTACCCATGAAAACCATAATCAATCAAATTATGCACATTCAAATCTAAGTTTGAAAGCTTGCATTTCAGTCCATGTATCCAAGTCCTTGTTGAAGAATTAGGGTGTCAACAACAAAGCTAGAATAGCTCTCCTTAAACCATAGCTAGTTTTAAAGTTCAACATTTCCAAATTCAAATTAATGTAGGGGCAGCCAGAAGATTTTAGAAGATTAAGGTAGTTGACAGAGAAGTTGCAATTGTGAGTGAAGTTGTAGGTGAAGTTCATGATGTTGGCTAGCTCAATACGTTGATGATCCGAGGTTGTGGATTGAAGGGTTTTTCGTAGAGTGTGTTTAGTTTATCCACCAAAATTTTTAGAGGTCTGCATGAAGATTTGATTGAATTGTGAAGATCTATGTTCAAAGAGTTGTCTGGTTGTTCTAGTTGGTGCTCTAGAAGATGATGTGATTCCGGTAGCTGGAGTTGTTGTGAATGTTTCAGCAATGATTTGTAATGCTTGTGGAAGTTTCTAGATCATGTGTTGTGGGTCTGCATCGATCATTATGTGCATGATTGACGATTTTTCTTTTATGAGTTCGTATTTTCTTGTTCTTGGCCGACAGGGCATTGAGGTGTGTTGTGGATCTTCGAGGAATAATTTAGAAGGTTTTTTTGTTATTGTGGAAGTTTTTTTGGGTCTTGGATTTGTTGTGGATGACCTTGGTAGATTCTCATTATTATTTTTTTATTGAGGTTGACCTATTTGGGTCTACATGTTACCTTTTATAGCCATTATAATTAGGCTGACATGTTAAGGGTCAGATGATGTACAGATGGTATAAATAAAAGATAGAAGATTTGTTATGACAGGATGAATCACAGAGGAAGAAGGAGGATCAATAAGGTGATTGACAGTCTAAAGAATGAAGCATGGAGATGAAGCATTTTGATTTGGAAGAATCATAGATCAGAGAGAGTGTGGAGCAGGAGAAGAAGCCTTGAGAGGCCATTGGTTCCATGGGAATCATGCATAATTTCCTCCAATAGAGATGTGGCTGGGTAGAAGGTGTGCAATCTCTTCCACTTAGAGGAAGTGGGTAGAAGAGGTTGTAAGGGTGCATCTTCCAAAATCTTGTTGGGTAGAGGATAGTGGTGAGAGTTTGTTGAGGAAGATTATGTTGAAGGTTGTTGTTATTTGAGTTTTTTGTAATTCTTGGGTTGCGGCCAAGAATCTGTAGAGCCCTTGAGGCATATGTAATGTGTTTGAGATTTAATATAATGATGGATGAATCTTGAAGGCTGGGTTTTTCCCTTCGAGGTTTTTCACAGGATAATTCTAGTGTCATGTGTTCTTGCATATCTTTTATCTTTTGTGGATTTGTTGTTAATTTTTGTTGCATATCTACTGAGATCCTAGAGTTAGTGACTTAGGCTACAAGGTTGGGTAGTCCTTAATTGGACCCTCCTACCTTGACTGCGTCAAATGGTATTAGAGCTGGTTGTAGTACAAGTTGTGGAGTTGGTTGTAGTGTTGGTTGTGGAGCTGGTTGCAAACCTATTGGCAGAAGATGATGCAGAGTTAGTTTATATAGAGGAAAGGGAACCTTTGGAGCTAAAAAATTTCCTTGTGGAACCGAAAGAAGGTGAAGCATTGATCTTAAGGAGAAAGTTTTCTGAAGTAAATGTGAATGAAGGAATTGATCTTGAGGCAGTGCAAGTCCTGCAAGTAGATCGCCAAACCTAGAAGAGCTTGATGCAGTTTGCAGGGTGGACTTGAACATATCGCCGGTTTGAGGCAGGCTATAAGTGTGTTCAATAGATCACCGAGAGAGAGACAATTAGAACCTTGTAGTTAGATCACCAACCTTGAGGCAGTTGCAAGTACCTGTGGAAAAATCACCAAACCAATTCAAGGAGATAGAATTAGATTTGACATAGTACATACCAAAGTGAAGAGTCTCACTTTTAATTAACTTTGGGAGATTGATACAGGGGCATCCAAAAGATTTTAGAAGATTAAGGTAGTTGACAGACAAGTTGCAATTGTTAGTGAAGTTGCAGGTGAAGCTCATGATGTTGGCTAGCTTAGTACGCTAATGATTTGAGGTTTTGGATTAAAGGGTTTGTCATAGTGTGTTTAGTTTATCCACTAGAATTTTTAGAGGTTTGCATGAAGATTTGATTGAGTTTTGAATATTTGTGTTCAGAAAGTTGTTCCTTTGTTCTAGTTGGTGTTCCAAAAGGAAGATGATATGATTCCAATAGCTGGAGTTGTTGCAAATTTTTTGGTGGTCATTCGTAATTCTTGTGGAAGTTTCTATATCATGTGTTGTGGGTCCGCATTGATCATTGTGTGCACAATTAGCAATTTTTATTTTTTGAGTTTGTATTTTCTTGTTCTTGGCCAACAGGGCATTGAGGCGTGTTGTAGATCTTTGAGGAATAATTTAGAAGGTGTTTTCATGATCATGGAAGTTGTTTTGGGTCTTGTATTTTTTGTGGCTGACCTTGGTGGATTCACATTATAAATTTTTTATTGAGGCCGACCTATTTGGGTCTACACATTACCTTTTCTAACTGTTATAATTAGGCTGCCAACATGTTAAGGGTCAGATGATGTGCGAATGGTATAAATAGAAGAAAAAAAAATTGTTACAATAGGATGGATCATGGAGGAAGAAAGAGGATAAATAAGGTGATCGATAGTCTGAAGAATGAAGCATGAAGATGAAGCATTTTGAATTGGAAGAATAAAAAAGAAGAGAGAGTATGAAGTAGGAGAAGAAGCCTTGATAAGCCATTGGTTCCATGGGAATCATTTAGACTTTCCTCCAACAGAGATGTGGCTGGGTAGAAGGTGTGCAATCTCTTCCACTGAGAGGGAGTGGGTAGAAGAGGTCGTAAGGGTGCATCTTCTAGAATCTTGTTGGGTGGAGGATAGTGGTGAGAGTTTGTTGATGAAGATTGTGTTGAAGGTTGTTGTTATTAAGTTGTTTGTAATTCTTGGGCTACAACCTAGAATCTATAGAGCCCTTGAGGAATATGTAATGGGGTGCTGTCATAATAGTGGTTTACAATTCCTGAGAGGAACTGATTTTAGCTGAAATCACATATTTTTAGAAAATATAATGATTTAAGCCTTAAAAAGTTCCATTTTAAGGATTCCAATTGAAGAGGGTTTGATCAAATCACCTTAGATCAAACTGCCTTGGATAGAACCTCACTAGTTTTAAACCATATCTATAAATGCGTCTCCTTTACACCTATCAAAATGCTAATAAAAAATCACTTTTGATTTAGCTTTTGGGGGATCAAATGAATCCATTTAAAATTTATTTCAAATTATTATGGTATTCCTCAGAACAAGCTATCCAATGAATATAATTTTAATATGTTTTGTTTTGTTATGTATTTATTTTTAAGTTTTATTAAACATAGGTTTTTCATCGAAAATGAATTTCTTTGTTCTTCACATGTGGAAAAATAGAAGATTATCAAAAAAAATTTGAAAAATATGAGTGCACCAGATATTGAAGTCCTTGATCCAACAAAAAAAATAAAAAATTTGACATATACAAAAAAGTTACGCGTTATATGGTCACGGCGTATTGTAATTAGTTTGACTTTGAAACTTGATTAAGGAAAAATATTAAATAAAAAACTATCTAACCAAGTGGAAGCACTAGATATAAGAGTTAAAATATAAATTTGAAAGAATTAGAATTTTATCCTTCATGGAAAAAAAGTTATGCGTTATGGTGTCGTCACTTTTAAGAATGTTGTTTCTGAAGAAAAAAAATTAATTGGGAGATGGAAAAAGAAGTGCAATTTAATTCCAAAAATTTTGAAAAAAATATTTTTAGAATCTAAAAACAAAATTTGATGAGACTCTAGTTTGCACCATCTTCAAATTCCTCACGGTTTAGCCACTATAGGTGCCCGAATGTGAAGATTTAGTTAAAAATAATAATTTCAGTGTCTAGTTTGGCCAAAAATTGTAAACCACTATTATGGGATCACCCAATGTGTTTGAGATTTAATATAATGTTGGATGAATCTTGAAGGTTGGGATTTTCCATTTGAGGGTTTTCGTAGGATAATTCCAGTGTTATGTGTTCTTGCATATCTTTTATCTTTTGTGGATTTGTTGTTAATTTCTATTGCATATCTACTGAGATCTTGGAGTTAGTGACTTAGGATACAAGGTTGGACAGTCCTTAATTGGACCCTCCTACCTCGACTGCATCACAAATCCACTTCTCAACTAAGGAAAGAAGGTAGGGTTTTCAAGTGCTACCTCAAACAGAGAAGGCCATAGAAAACATTGAAATAGAAGATTGACTAAGTGAGACAACATAGTTGTAGACCATAGATAATCATAATTCTTGCAATGCACAGATGCTTGTGATACAAACAACAAGTTCTTACACATTGGTTGAATATATCCTCATCAAAATGACTAGAAAGAAATTTCGAATTTGTAAGTAAACTTTGATAGTCAAGAAAAATAGTCATAAAAATTGGAAGTAAACTTTGGCAGACATGTAGGTGAACTTAATTCATCTGACTTTATTCCTCTTGGTAGACATAAAGATCTACCCTCCTCAATTTTTTACCACATCCATTACCTCCACATAAAACTGGACATCCTTGGTCTTCTTGGTTCCCATGCCATGATATGATTATGCAAATGAAAATGAAGCAAAGTAATCATCTACTTCTTCGCTTGCTAGAAGAACGCATGCTTAATGTTTTGATACATGATATCAAATATCTCCTCTACTCTCATGGTTGAATAATGAAATCCATTATGGTGGGCCACCAAAGTTCTAGTCATCTTTGGTCATCTTCCATCAAATGTTGGCCTGATCCACATGTCTGCCAACCTAATTGTCTTTGTTTTTTAAAGTTGAAGTTTCTCCTAAGTCACTAGTGCAGCTCTCTTAGCCTTTTCAAACTCTTTCATTGCTATAGATCATCTCTGGGATTTAATCATTTGTACCACATGGTTGATGTGCTTTGAATCCTTAAAGGAAATTTACTTAACATAAATATTGCTTGGGAATTTCAATGTTGCCATTGTAGTTGGAATTAAAGCTAGTACCTGCAACATTGAAAATTATCCTTATTTAAGAATTCCCTCCATCTTTTTGGCTTGAAACACTCTTGATGGTGGCTACATGAAATATGATTTTGATTCCTCTTCTACATCAGAGGGTTCATATCCTTGATTTGACTCTTCTAAATTATCAGAATCATAATTACTAGCTTCCATATTCAAAAATTCCCAACCACCATCTTCAATAAATTTATCTGGATCATTGGTAATACTCTTCAAAATTAGCCGCTAGTTCAAGTTCATTCTACTTTCATAATACTTTATATCCATGGAGTTCAACCATTCCTTGATGCCATCAAGTTAAGATTGAGGAATGGCATCAATGTGAAGTACATCCTGCTTGAAGTCTTTGAAAACAATAGCCATATCAAATTCCTTTTGCCCAAGTCCTACTCTCTCAAGGTTAACAATCTCAATCTCACTAATAGTGATTACTAAGAAAGGTAATTCCACCAACTCTACCAAATAGTTTATCATAAGAACAATAAAAGAAGAGGCTTTGAAAGGAACTCCATGAAAGACAAGCTATCTAAATGGTATATCAAACTCTAGTTCAAAATATTTTAGATGAGGTTGCTCCCATAGCTCTCTTACTCGCTTGAAAAATCCTTGAAACTCTGTATTGATTTTATTTTTCCTATCCTTCTCTTGTTGTTCTTCCTCAATTTCATCAGGATCATACATTGACCTTCTTTCCCCTCCTAAAGTTTGGACCACATCCATTACCTCCAAATAAAACTGGAAATCCTTGGTCTTCTTGGTTCCCATGCCGTGATATGATTATGCAAATGAAAATGAAGCAAAGTAATCATCTCCTTCTCTGCTGGCTGGAAGAATGCATGCTTAATGTTTTGATACATGATATCAACTCTCTCTTCTACTTTCATGGTTGAATATTGAAATCCATTATGATGGGCCTCTATAGTTCCAGCCATCTTTCTTCCCCTTCCACCAAATGTTGGTGTGATCCACAAGTCTGTTAGCCTAATTGGCTTTGTTTTTTTAAAAATGAAGTTTCTCCTGACTCACTAATATTAGTTGTAACTTTTTTGAAATTTTATTATGGTATGTGGACTTTGATATGATGTAATATGATTATGGTTTCATCTCATATGTTGTAATATTAGGTATATTATAGAAAAATAAGTTATTACATGAAATAAATAATAAATTTTCATTTAAAATATTTTTTTTTTGCAGAACACGGGTCTTCTAGAAGATCAAGATGATCCTCAACATGATATAGATCTACAAAATATTGGTTATGCTAGTACAGATCACATGGTAGAGAATGATGATGACACAGATATAGAAGACACCGAGGTTGATGACAATGATGATGATGATGACGACGATGACAGTGATGATGATGATGATGATGATGATGATGATGATGATGATGATGATGATGATGATGATGATGATGACGATGATGATGATAATGATGATGATGGTGATGATGATGACGAGATAGCTGGTGATAGTAACTAGTGAAATTCATGATCATATAGACTACATCATGGATCATTTTTAATATATCATTATGATGACTCTTTTCATGGTTACTATCATATGTATGATTTTCACAGCCTACAGTACTATATTGTTGAGTTGTATTATATTGACATGTATCATCTTAACTTGTATCAATTTGAGTTACATAATTTATCAATTTTATTTATATCATTTTTACATGTATCATTTTCACTTATGTCAACTGTTGGACATGTATCATTTTCACATGTTTTTGATGTATTGGAATATTTGACTTTCACTTGTTTTAGTTATATATGATGATGATGTTATTAGTATTGACTTGTCAATTTATATATATTAAAAGTGGTCGATGATTTTTGGATGGATATTTATTAAGTATAATGATTTTAATTTATTGCTCAGGATGGATGTTGAATTCAATTAAATTATAGATATTTGAATCGCTTGTTTTAATTATAGATGATGAACATGTTACAATAATTATATTGTTATTTAATCATATGAGTTAAATAATTAAATTACTTACTCTATAATCATATGAGTTATTTAAGATGCATGATATATTTAACTAATTAAATTGAAATAAAACATATTAAATTAATAAATGGAAGAAAAACAAGAAGCATTTTTAGAAACAAAAAAGGAAGCAACAATGGAAGCCAAACTAGAAGAAAACCATAAGAAATCTTGGAAGCAAAATTGGAAGAAAAACCAGAAGTAAACCTAGAAGAAAACCTAGAAGAAAAACTAGAAGCAAATCTGGAAGCAAAATTGGAAGCAAAATTGGAAGAAAAAAAGAAGCAAAACTGGAAGCAAACTTGGAAGCAAAACTGGAAGCAAAATCAAAATAAAAATCGGAAGCAAACCTGGAAGAAAAATTAGAAGCAAAACTGGAAGCAAACTTGGAAGCAAAACTAGAAGCAAAACTAGAAGCAAAATTGGAAGCAAACTTGGAAGCAAAACTAGAAGCAAAACTGGAAGCAAAATTGAAAGGAAAATCGGATGAAAAACTAGAAGCAAAACCTGAAGCAAACCTAAAAGAGAAATTGGAAGAAAAATTGGAAGCAAAATTGGAAGCAAACCTAGAGGAAAAACTAGAAACAAAACTAGATGCCAAATTGGAAGCAAAACTAGAAGAAAAAATGGGAGTAGACATGGAAGAAAAACCAAAAGCCAAATTGGGTGCCAATTTCGATGCAATTTCTGATGTTACTTCTTGGCACTATTTTAGGTGCTAATGGAGGGGCTATGATTTTCTAGTGCTAAAGCCGATGCTCAATCTAGTGCTAAATCTAACAGAAAATTTGGTGCAAAATCTGACGCCAAGCTGACCATGTCTATTTGCACCAAGTTTAGTGCCAAAAAAATTGTTTAATTCATGGCTCAAAATACACTAAAATCCTGTGCTATTGTGATCCCATGTATCATTCCTTTTCAAAGATTCCATTTCTTCATCCATAGCAATCTTCCAATATTTTGCATCATTTATACCTAATGCCTCTTCTACTAATCTAGATTCATTCATGTTAGTATTTAAAGAAAAAATGCATCTCCAATCATCACGTGAATATGTTTCAAGTGATTTTTTGTGCCTTGTAGACCTACGAACAAGATGAATTGGAGGTTCTTCCTCCTCTTCTGAAGATTCAGAGCTATATGAGCTTTCCTCAATTCAAGTTTCTCAGGTGTAGAAGGAAATTAAATCATATATTCCTATCTACTTTGTTCTGGCTACAATGTAATATAAGAAGGCTTTATTTCTCTAAAAATAACACTTCTACTATGCATACCTTTTGTGCAACAGGATCCCAAAGCTTGTATCCTTTCACACCATAACTGGATACAATGAAGATACATTTCACAACCTTTTTCTCCAAAAAATTTCACTTCTCCTTTGGCATATGTGCATATGCCTCACAAAAAATATCTAAGATGTCATAATGAAGGCTTGTGACCTGATCGTGCCTCTATAGGCGTCTTATCAACAAGATATGATATAGGAGACCTGTTAATCAGGCAATAAGAAGTAGCAATAGCTTCATCCCAAAACCTTTGTTCTAGACCAACACAAATCAACATACTCCTAGCCTTATCCATTAGTTTCATGTTCATTATTTCTGTAACTCCATTTTGTTGTGGAGAATATGGAGTTGTCTTCTATCTATGAATACCACAATATTCAGAGAATCTATCAAAATTGTTAGAGAAAAATTCACCACCATTATCAATCCTTAGACATTTTATTTTCTTTCCATTCCACAACTCAACCATTGCTTTAAATTCTTTAAATCAACTGAAAACCTTGTATTTACTCTTTAGGAAATATACCCATGTCCTACAATAATCATCAATAAATGAAATATAATATATGGGTTTACCAATTGAAGGAACATTTATAGGACCAAACACATCAGAATGAATAAGATCCAATACACCACAAGATTTATGAGAACTTGAGTAAAACTAAACATGGTTTTGTTTTCCATAAATGGAATGGTCACAAAAATCAAATTCAAGATTACGATTAGAAAAACCTTCAGCAAGGTTTTTTTATTTTTCAAGGTACTTAGACCCTTTTCTCCAATATGGCCAAGTCTTTGGTACCATAACATAGATTTCACTACAAGTAACTTTGATTCAGAAGAAAGAGTACCCTTGGGTACCCAAAAGCCATGACCATATGTTGAAGGTGAAACACTCACTTCTTCCACATACTTTCTTTTCACAGAGGTACTAATGCACTCAATAGTGCAAGCATCAAGCTTATACAATGTGCCATATATAAAACCTCTAGCAAGCACCATAGGATCTCTAACCATATTTCATCTTGCATCAAAAAATACTACCTACACACCTGCATCTATTAGTTTTCTCATAGACAACAAATTTCATGCTAAACTAGGGATATGCAACACACCATTAATCCTTTTTATTCTATGATCAGGAAACCTAATTTTAACTTTACTATTACCAATAATATTTAAATAAGAATCATCACCCAAGTACACCTTACCTCCATCAAATTCTTCATATTCAAAAGACCACTCTATTAAAGGTCACATGAAAAAGATGCACCTAATTCAATTAACCATGCATCACTACCTGCACATGTTTCCAAAGCTACAATGAATGTGTTACCATCTTCCTTCTTGGACTCAGAATCATAATCAAATCTATTCTTTTTGTTCTCCTATTTTTCTTTGCATTCCTTACAAACACGTCCAAGCTTATCGCATTTCTATCAAATAACTTTGGACTTTCTAGGAGATTTAGATCTCCCCTTGGACTTGGATTTTTCACACTTCTCATTCTTCTTTCCTTTTTCCTTAGGTCTTCCATGAAAATTTAGGGCCTCCTTGGTAGTGTAACTTCCTCCTCATCTCTTCATAAAGAAAAGAACCCACCACATCTTCAGTCTTCAAAATAACAGTACTCCCAATAGCCATAACAAGAGAATCCAATGAATAAGGCAAAGAACAAAACAAGATCTGACACTTCTCCTCCTCATCTATTTTGACACCAAATGATTCCAATTGAGCCACCAACATATTAAATGCTTTTAGGTGGTCTGTGATTTGTCTATTGGGAAAATATGTCTCAACCTTGCAATTATATACGGTTTATTGTTCATAGGATGTATATATATATATATTTCCTAGTTACACCGATAGGTCTATACAATGGTAGCATGGGGTGGTTTTGAGGAGAAAAATGTGAGTGTGTTGACTTTTCCAGGAAAAATCATAAAATGGACAACATATATTAAATAAATAATATATTGTAAAATATGAATTGTAAATTATTACGTTTTATATCTAATGGTGGATATTTTATTGGCCTCTCTTTCCCTAGAATGTAACACTATTTTATGAGGTTGTTGTATTACAACCACATTATAGAGATAATGATGTATTCTGAGATTCTGATAGTGGTCATGTTGTCTCTTGATCTTTGAGTGGTGATACTCCTATGAGAAGCTTGCTTTGCAAGTATATTGTAATCTTTGTGATTTATGAATAATGTATTGGGTGGATTTTGGAGTGTGAGGTTTCTCTCCCAAAAATTTTTTCCCCACATAAATCATTGTGTTGTGGTATGCATGATATTTATAATTATTTCTATTTAATTTTTTGTAACTGTTAAAGATCTATAAATTTTTGCATTATTCTCCTCTTAAGATTAGTGTAGGAATTTGTTTCGCTACCTTACACTAATTCATTTGATTGCAAAATACGACGAATTTTTTTGACGAAAGATGTACAATTAGATGAATCGTCAGGTACATTAGTACTTAATGTGTACTTTTTATTTTTTAAAAAATTTGTGCTTGACGTTCGTCGAAATTAGTACTTAATGTGTACTTTTCAAATTTTTAAAAAATTTGTGCCCGATGTTCGTCGAAATTTCAACGAAAAGATGTTCATGAAAATTTTGACGAGCATCTTTTTGTCAAAATTTCAACAAACGTCGGGAACAAATAATTTTTTAAAATAATTTTTTCATTGCCCCTCCTCATTCAATCATCATTTCCCCTCATTCGATCATTAACGAAAACAAGTTGTTCACAATCAACTTGCCCAAATCTTTGAGAGTTATGATCGGAGAGCACACCATGGTTACTTCCTAGGGTGTCAAAGACATAAGGATGCGCAGGATTATACATTCCATTCTGAGGATTGAAACCCTAAAAAAATTATTTGAGAGGTTTGAAAGGCTTGTACGACTCCTTGGTATTTTTTAAATAACAAAATAGGGTTTTTTTTTAATAACAAAAATAGGGTTTGTTTTACTTTGTGCAATTGACATATATAGCATTTTACATAACTAAGCACTCAAAATAATCTCCCTGTGCAGAAAAATATCCAACCAAAATAGGTTTAGTTTTGGATATTAGCAACAACATATTGGTTATATTACTGTTATGCCCATTTGTAGTCCGAAGAAAATTTAAGCCTACAGTAATAAGGATGCCAACCTTCTTAAGGAAAGGTGTTTATGTCAAGAAATTTTATTGAATTTATCCTACATTTGTATTAAAAAAATTCCTTGCTGGTAAGAGTATTAGGACATAATAAAAAAAAAATTCTCTTAATTATCATCAAATTGTGGTTAGAAAAAAAATCTTTCTAGTTAGATATAAAATTGTAATTTTGTCCACTCGATGCATTACTTGTTCAGAGAATCTTTATGGAGAGATATACTCAGCTATCAGCCAGAACGAGGAGATAATCTTTAATTTGGAAAATATCAAAGTTGCAACTAAAGATTTACATGAAGGTAACAATCTTGGAGAGGGAGGATTTGGCTCTGTGTACAAGGTAACATAGTCCTAATCGGCAATGTTTCCTTGTTTTGGACAGGAATATTAGATGTACCATAAAATTGAACAAGGTTACTCATGCATTCTTTACACCTTGTTTTAGTATTTTATATTAATCTTTTAAGGAAGTAGATTTATATATTATCTTGCAATGATTATGAATGAGAGAATGTGATAAGTCTAGGAGCCATTAAAATGTAGCATTTTATTTTTACTTTGAGAATAGATTTGTCCATGATTATCTATTCAAAATTTTCATAGATAATTAGAAAATTCTTATCTACACTCTAATTACTTTACATATATTTGTATATAGTTAAACTCACAAAATATTATATAATCTGCCAGATCTACTTAGTTATGTTACTTTTAGTTACTTTTGTAGAGAGATAAACTACTTCATTGATTTCTTGCTAATCACTAATTCTCTAGTTAATGGAAATAATCTAATCTCTAATAATCATCTTTAGTGTGAAGCATTGATTATTTTTTGACTAATGATTGGGTTTCATGCCATAATTAATCTCTAGCCTTCTTTGTGTGACAAGTGTTTTTTTTTTTGTTTCCTGTTGATGCTCACTATCAGATTTTTCTCTTTGGAACATCGACGATATTCTCATAGTGCTTGGAACCATTGTCACCAATACTCAGACCAACGAACAAGTGGCCATCAAGCTTGTAAACCTTAAACAATTGGAAAATTCTATACTCACTTAAACAATACCTCTAATTGCAAAAAATTCAACAAAACACTCCAAACCAATAACCAACTATCCCCTTCTTATATATCCTTTTCATTAGGAAAGTAGATGATTTTTAGCTTGTGAAATCTTTAGAAGGTCTTCCCATATTGACCTCTACCGCCATGTGCCTTTTCATCACCACTTGGCTCAAAAAGTAGGCATCTTGAAGATGGTGGCCAATAGGTCTCATTGCATTTGTGATTATGATTGCATTGAACTGGAGCTTGTCCACTTTTCCAAGGTTTCAAATTTGAATGGGCACTTCAAAAAATAGATTACTAGAGCATTTAAACAAGCCATGGCATGCAATTATTCTAAACCAATTTTGGTTGATTGTAGTGAAGCCCATGTGGTCACCCTCCCATATGTCAAAGGCATCTCCAATAAGATTTCCAAAATATTTTGAAAGCAATACCTCAAGTTTGCTTTCAAATCCATTTCAGTGGTTAGAAAATTTATCACACCCACCAAAGACTCTAGAGATATTATGCTCAACTTGGTGGTTTATAAGATTGTTTGTTTGTGTGGGAGGTTTATAAGATTGGTGAAAAGGTTTGTTCCAACAACACTATAATCAAGGAGCTCAATGTTTACTTGAGGCATCAATAGGTCGCTAAATTTTCACTAGTGTAAGGAAAGTTCAAGGTGTGGAACAAACTCTCCTAATGCCAAAAACTAGGAAAGTATGCAGATATGGTTTTAAATTTTGCAGTTACAGTTCATTAAGATGCACATGAAAAGAATAACAGAATAGAGAAATGGACACATACACAATTGGACACCAAATTTACATGGGAAAACCCTTGCAGGAGAAAAACCCACACACCAAAGAGAAATAACTTGTATTATAGTAAATGGGATTACATACAAGTTACATATTTTCTTTTCTGATGTCGATTTCACATCAACAACTTTTCCTTGATCAATCTTGTAAAAAACATCACTATTACAATCATCAAATGCATACAATGAAGAATTTAGACACAGTGATCAATTTGTGCTCATTCGAACCAGTCTTTTCCAATTCTAACCATTCATCATCCTCTATCGACCATCACACACGAATTCACATTGTTCATTGTTTGTTGATATTCCAATGGTCACCAACAGTTCAACTACCACCAGTTCACATTCGACATCTCTCATTGGTCTATAAGAATCCACATTAGATAGTCATTGGTCAAAAATTTCAACCTGTATCACATGTCGGTGAGACACCAGGCCATATCTCACCAACACCAGAACTGCCTGATCATAACTATGCACTACACAATCTTCACCATCAGCAAGACCAACATTATCACTAACACATTGAGAAGTCACAATGATGGTCCATGTCTTCCCAATGTCCAAAGGAAACCATCTATTGTTATCACCAAGAGTCACTTCAAAGAAAACCATCAGCCAAACCCACTATATCACTGAATCTCATAACCTTTGTGTCACATTGATGAAGTTCCATATCAGCAAGAGTTACACCGATGTACACCATGTGTAAAACCATTGGTGAGAGATTTGTTGTTGGGATGAGTCCTGGAAGTTACACTGATAGTTAAAGTCACCCCGATATACTCATCGGCAAGAGTATCCCTGACCTTCAATATGAACAAACCCATTGGTGAGACACCCACTGTCAAAGTAGGTTTCAAATGTCACTCTAAAGGTCCATGTCACACCAATGACATTCGTCACCAAGAGTCTTCATGATGACCACCGAAGCCAACCCATTGGCATGAGATCAATCATCAACACAAGATAGAAAACTCACTCTGATAGTCCATGTCTCGCTGATGACCTCCGTCGACAAGATAGATCCAATGTCACACTGATCTAACCTCTTCAAGAGTTTTGAACACTACTTCTTATTGAAAAGACATTTTGATGGTCTCAACAATTTTTTTCTTTCAGGAGTTTCATGTTAGTAAGTTTGAGGCACATTTTCCAACACCTAGTAGAACATTCCTCCCACACCAAAAACTACATCCACTTGGAGGATGCTCAAGTCCTTTCTAAAGAATAAATCTTTTCCAAGAGGAAAATAAAATAATCAATCCCTATTTATAGCCAACCCACCAATCTTAAAGGACGAGGGGTGGAATTTGAGTCCTTGGCATCCTTTTGTTTAATAATCTCTAGCTCTTACTCCCTCTTGAATTTTTCTCTCCCCCTTGCCTTGTTTTCATTCCTTAGTTTTCTCTTCTCCCTTCTCTTGGTGCACTCTCTTTGGCTTGGTTACCTCATGTCTCTTGTGTGATCCTTCACCGTTTTGCAAATGTATCCTTTCCTTGACCTAACCTTTACTTGTGACCATGTTTCCCTATCTCTTTCTTGGCCTCCCTCTCCCACCTCCCTTCTTCCCACCTAATTGATTTTACCCTTTGGTGTTCATTTTGATCTCTTTGGGGTGCCTCTCTTTTATGGGTTGACCTCTATCACCCCCTTTGGCCACCCTTGTAGTGGTCCCAACTGTCTCTTGTGCTTGTGTGGCATTTTATGCCCCCTTTTGGTTCCATTCTCTATCTGTCCTATTTTTGTACCTTCCTCCTTTAGGTTTTCATTAACTTGATTGTGGGTGCATCTTACATAGCTTGTCTGTGTTTTGATCATTCACTTTCCCATCATTCTTAATCCTTGTTCTCTCTATCTTGTTCGTATTTATATTGCCTTTGTTTCTTAATTTTAAATGGTTATTATATTATTCTCTTCTCTTAGCATGTTGTTAATTGTCTTGCTTTTTAGGCTTCATTTTTTTATTTTTCTAGTTTGTGAAGATATAGTTACATGTGTGGTTGTTTGGAAAAAAATATATAAGCAAATCTGGAATTTTTTATTTTGTTTTGTGGGGCAAATGCATAATGGGATTTACTGAATTTTGGATGAGTTGGTTGTGTTTAATAGAGGCAACATATAAAGAATGAACATTTTTTTTATGTTATTAATTTTTATTAAATAGATATTTGTCTATTGTTTGGTATATTAGCCAATAACAACTAAAATCACATTATTTGATCAACATTATTTTAATTTTAGAAGCATGTTCTAGGTTTTTTCCTGTGCAACTCAAAGCCTTTGGCGTTTTAATATGGTTTTCTTGATATATTTCTTTAAGGTTTGATTGGAAGCTTTTGCATGGGATGGTGTACATGAACTCTAAACTCTTTGGAATGTAATTTGAACCTCTTTGAATGAATCTATACCTATGTAATGATGGTAAATGTTTTTCATAGTTCTTATGTTAGTAAAATATTTCATATTAAAATATTTTAAACTAGAATATTTTTCCTTGGATTAATGTGCACAGTTGAGATATTAGGATTTCCCACTGTAACAACATACAATATATTGAAAATGTACCAATGTGAAGATCTCCTGAACAATATTGCTCATGGGGAAAGCTTCATGGTAGTAATTAGGAATGATGAAAATTTGAAATATGGGAAACTGATCCCTAACAAAGGGTTGTACATCATGGTAGCAACGTCCAATTTAGGGTTCCTGATTAAGGGCAACCCAGTGGAGGTATGTGTGTAGATCATTGCAAAGGATGACATAGACCCAAGAGAAATCTCCTTCACTCAAAACCTATCTACCATCCTTCCCATCACAACTTTGTAGAAGCATGGTGGAATATGCATAGACAAAGACATTATAATCCTAAGGAACTTGTTGAACCTATGAAATTTAATTGGGGATCAAAACATGGATCTAGACAACGAGATGGAATCGCCACAACAATGTTTTTTTGGTGTTTGACAAATGGAACCCATTGGTGGGGAAGTTTATCTAGGAGTAATGCTCACCTTCAATGGTAATAACTGGGACACAATGGCCCTTATCTTGTCATGCATGATTTCACTCAGGTTTCCAACTAGCTGAGCTATGATTTTGAGTGATCTCATTGATGGTGTTCTACCTAGTGGATTGTACTCATATCTACAACTATTTCAAGTGCTCAAAAGGAAATATTGGGATTAAGTGGACTAGTGCCAACTTGTTGTAGATGGAGAATGAAACACATGTCATTTATTTGTGGAATAAATAGAGCTGACAACTAGAAGCAAAAAAAAATAGCATTATTATTATTATTATTATAAATTTTGTGATTCATCAAAAAGAATACTGAATCTTTTCTTTGTTTTGATTAAAATTGAGATTTTTTGGTTCGTTGGAAAATGCTTTCAGAGGATCAATGCAATTATTTTGATGATACTGTGACATTGATTGTAGTTAGGTATTTTGCACCTAAAATTAACCTACAATGATTGCTTATCACATCTAAAATTTGTTTAAAGGATAGTTATTTCTTCTTTATGGAGGAGGACTAGTTCTAGCAAATTCTAGGTTTCTTTAAATTGTAAATTCAATAATTTGCATAGTATTTTCCTATGTTAATGCATTTATAATGGTAACACTGGAATTTGGAATTTTCACCTGAGGTTAACTCAAGATGTAGAATATATCATTTTCTAATTTCATCTAAATTTTTTTTAGAATAATTTAGATCTGGAAAAATATGGCTCTTCTTTCAGATTTGGGAGCTTTCAAAAGCTATATGGTATTTTGAATTTTCTTGAGTTTTTGAGCAATGTAAACATAAGTTGTGTAATATCACCAAAAAATGTGATGGGTGATAATTGTTTGTTTGTAAGTATTCAATACTTTTTCTAGATGATAATGGTGTTTAATTACTAATGTTAATATGGAAATCCATTGAGAGAGTTATTATTAAAAATATGGCAGACAGGTCTACACTTTTGTTTTTGAATATTACTTAAGTTTAGTGAAATTATCATATTCATCATGAAGAGTATTGGCTGCATTTGATGGAGGTACCTATAAAAGAGATCAAAGTAGAATTCCTTTTAGATGTTGCTAATACCTTGATAAATCAAAATCCATTGGTCTTGAAGACAATGAATATACATATTTCAATTATACAGTGCAAGTTTGGCTTAGCATTTTAAATGTTGTTGTGATATTATTAAATTATTTTAATGGATTTTTGCTTTAAAGTAACATTTACATTCTTATCAAGTTGAGTTATAGTTCCAATTGATCTTATAATTTGATCTTTTCAATGTGCATTTGATGGTGATGTTTCGTGTTAACTAAATAATATTCAATCTTAGGAATTCTCTTTTGTTTGTAGGGTGACTAGGTTTATTAATTTGTGCTCTGCAGTAATATGATTAAATCTGTTTATTTGGATTTTGCTTCAATGTAACAATTACATTCTTATGATGTTGGGTTCAAGTTCTAATTTCTTTTATATTCTGATATTTTCTAGTGCTTAATCTTTCTTTGTGTTGTGCTTTTTTTGACATTTCGACACCTTAACATATATTAGTCTGATATTCTAGATGTCTATTGATACATCATTTTAGTAATCTTTATTTACTATATAGTAATTTTAAGATTAGGTTTTTCTGTAGATAGTGAGTGCTTCTTTGGTTTTAGCATGTTTGTTTTTAACATTTTGACACCTTAGTATACATTAGTCTTTGGCATTCTGGATGTCTATTAACACATTGTTTTATTTATCTTTATTTATAGTATATCAATTTAAGATAAGGTTTTGCTGCGGATAGTGAGTGCTTCTCAAGTTGGAGATATTCAATTTCTAGACATAAGAAACAACAGTAGGATGGTGATATAGTGGTACAAATTATTCAGAAAATGTATGTTATACCATGTGGTATCAATGCATCTAAGACCTTTTTTCAAATGAGAATGAGGGCATTAAGAGCATTTCTCTTGTTA
Organism: Sequoia sempervirens; assembly: GCA_007258455.2. Lineage (NCBI taxonomy): Eukaryota > Viridiplantae > Streptophyta > Pinopsida > Cupressales > Cupressaceae > Sequoia > Sequoia sempervirens. The sequence continues at coordinate 32,179 of VDFB02078692.1, read as the reverse complement.
GAGCTAAGGATAATTTTCTGCCACAAATTGATGTGTAGGATGCTAAGGAAGAGAAGAGACCTCAAGAAAGAAATTCATTGACTCTTATGAGGATAGGATAGGAGCTCTACAATAAAAGAGGTTGGGGAAGATTCTATAGAATGAAATGGGAAAGAAGAATCCAAAGGGCGGACCAAAGAGGAGCTCAAGGAGTCTTGGACCAACAAGATATTCCTATGTTGTAAACAATGAAGGGCATATAGAAAATAGTTGTTAGGAATCACACCCATGTGATTTTTCTAGTTTACATAATCATAGTTTGATTGCTTGTTGGAAGAAGAAGCATTTCACCAATAGGCAGCCAAGAGACTCCACAAAGGAGGATTTGACCAAGTTGGAGGAATTATGGTAGATGTTGGAGAATATGAGGTAAGTAACAATGGTAAAACAAAGAAAAAGAATGTTGAAGCAAAGGCATTCAAGGGTTGTGAAAGACAAAAAAAATAGTGGGAATTCATTCCTTGATACAACTAATTGATAGATTCAAATATTGAGCACCATAAGATTATGCGATTAAATACAATTATGTTATATAATTCAACTAAGCAACATTGGCAAAGGAAAGAATGCCTACCTTTGCAAAAATATTTTTATTTTTTTAAAATTGCATTGTTTTATCGAAATTTCGATGAATCGACAAACCACCAAAAAGGTCCGATGAAGTTGCTATAGTTGCAAGGAAATTTTTGTCATAATGACTTGCCCATTTCATTGAAATTGTGACGAACTTCTGGTGTTGTTTTGACGCATTGGAAGAGGCATGCCAATTGTGTTTTGGTTAATTTTCGTTAGTAGATAGATGAAGTTTTTGTTGATATTCTAACAAACACCAGAGCCAATTTTTGTGTCGATGATCGATGAATCTGCATCATTGTTTCGACATTTAAAACTTGGTCAAAATTTTGACAAAAAATTAGAAACGAAAAATTATTTGGGTGTTTCATCGGTATTCTAACAAAAGTTTGTCAATAATCTAACAAACCTTTGTCAGAAATTGGAGTCAAATATAGTAGTGTTAGCTTCCTTACAAGTGGTATCAGATCTTGATTAGCTTTGGTTTCAGTTATGGATCCAATTTTTTGAACTAATCCAGATTTGAGTGGGAGCTTGTGCATAAGACACTTTGTCATCTTGTTGCAAGAATTTTTAGATGGAAAGTTCATTAGGGAGAATAGAGGTCAAGAAATTTTCTAGAAATAATTTTGAAATGTGGAAGCTGAAGATGAAGGATCTATTGATAGATCAAGATTTGTGGGATGCTATTGATGAGAATGTTTCAAGGCCTACATATACTACTCAAGCTACTCAATATGATGTTATTAACTATAAATCCAAGGGTCTAATCAAACTATGCTTGGCAGACTAATTTAATCAATGTCCATGAAGAGACATCTACACAAAAACTATGAAAGAAGCTTGGTGATATTTATCAAGCCAAATATTTAATGAACAGGATTTTCTTGAGGAAGAAATTATATTCCTTGAGAATGGAAGAGGGTGGAGGAATTATAGACCACTTGGAAGCATTCAATATGCTAGTGGCTCAATTAGCATCAATCGGTGTCAAAATGGATGAGGAGAAATGTTAGATCTTTCTTTTTTCTTTGCCTAATTTGTGGAATTCTATTCTTATGGCTATTGGGAGTACTTCTATTATATTAAAGATTGAAGATGTGGTGGGTTCTTTACTTTCTCAAGAGATGAGGAGGAAGGTATCCATCACTGCTAAGGAGGCCCTAAATTTTCATGGAACACCTAAGGAAAAAGGCAAGAAGAATGAAAATCATGAAAAATACAAGTCCAGGGGGAGATCTGAATCTTCTGGAAAGTCCAAAGTTATTTGTTGGAATTGCAATTGTAGACACCTAAATTTGACCACCCCCATATGGTCAAATTCACTCTTGTATTCCTCTATCCTATTTCTCTCATCCACATTAATTAAATAATTTATTATTTAATTAATATTTCCTTGCAGCCTAATGTCCCCTAAGGTATTTAATAAAGCAAGTAAATACCTTACCCATTTCATCTCTAAATTAAATAAATACTCCAACTTATTTAATTTGGTCACTTTAAACTTTATGAATTAAATCAATTTTTAATTCATCTGTTTCTCTCTTCTCATGTCACATCCTCCATAATCCTCTCTAATCTATATTATTTTAATTAATTTGTGATTAGGATGTGCACACCCCTAATCACCATTAGGGTCACATCCTCCATAATCCCCCACTTGCCCCTAATCTGTCATTAATTCATCTAATCATGCATTTGCACAATCTTAATTACCTGCTTAGGACAACCTAATCTCTATGCCATTTATGGCATATGTCCTTGGTCAACCAACATTAAATGCTTTCTCTATTTGGAGAAGGAAACCCCTTCCTCATGTGAATTTTTAATTCACATTTAATCTACCCATGCATTTTTAGGAATTTAAAGTTCCTTCTCCCATTCCCATGAGGATTTTTGGGGAATTTGTAATTCCTCACATGTCCTTTCACCCAAAATTGGACAAGGACCTCCTTTATGAGGAGATCTTGTCTAATCCTAAGGTACTATATCGTACCTCCACATCATTTTCTCACCATTTCATCTACCACATGTTAGGATGTGAGGGCTTATGAGTTCTCAACTCACCCTATCCCTTGATCTTGTCCACCTTAGATTGATCCATGCCCTCCATTATTTAGAGGAAATTCCCCTAAAAATGGTGGAATTTCCCTCATTTGCAACAATCCACTTTTGCATCCACTTTAGCATTCAAACACTTAGCCACTTTCAAGCATCCACCATTGTTGCAAAATCTTTGAGCTCTCATATTGCATCTCTCACAATACCCACAATCTCCATTACATCTCTCATCATCTCACCATCATTTAGAATAAGGTTTTAAGCTATTTTTCTACCAAGGAGCACACATATCAAGTGATCAAAGGACCAACCAATTTATTAGTCTAAATAAGGTAAAAGGTTCTAGTTTCTTGTGTTGTTTAGAATCAACTAGGCCAATCTTGAATGCTTTCTTTTGTGTTTTTATTTCATTGCATTAGTTAGTTTTTGAATCTTAGGGTAGGAATTCACACTTGCACACAATTCTGGCATGCTCGATTGGACCTACGTCATGGGTTTTCTTTCACATTTTTCTATTTTTTAAAACTTTGTAGGTTTGGATTTTACATATATTGGTGAATCTTCCTCTGAGGGGAGAATTTTCTAGATACAAAGGTGAACTTGCAGTACACATAGGCGAATGAACTTGTAGTAAACATAGGTGAATATGATTTTTCCCTTCTATGAAAAGGGGTGGACTTACAACTAAGGGAAAAAATTGGAAATAGAGGCAGATATGTAGAACTACTAGAACTGGCAAGATTGTTGAGTACAAAGGCAAACATGCATGAGTCACAGAGGAAAAATCATATATGCCCATCCACTTGAACATGCAACTGCGAATTCACCCATCCACTTGGGCAGGTGATCCTAATCCACAGAAAAGGGTGAATTCATCTCACACAGGGGTGATTTTGAAGTATTTCAAAACCTTTAATTTTTTGATTTGAGCTACAATTTGATTTTATTTTTGGGTATTGACCAGCTAACTTGTTTGTCACTGATTTGTGGAATTTTAACTAACAGTTTGTACAACTTGTTCCCATACATTTTTCCAAGATTAGAGGTCAAAACTACTAACACGTGTGCTACAGGACGAGCATTTGAAGACTTTAGTTAGCTATATCTATTGTTTTTCACACTAATCTAGGCACACGTAGCTTAATTAATGGGTCAATAAACCTTTTTTGTTGTTTTTGGGAGCAATTTGTTGATGTATCCACTCCCCTTGCACCTCTCACTGATCTTGGGTGACGATAAATCACAAATTTCTCTAGTCCAGTCCAGTCTACCCAGGAAGTGCTAGTGCATCTAAGCTCTCCCCTTGCACTATGTGCAAGCCTGGGGACCAACTAAAGTGTCTAGAATTTCCTTCCTTTAGTAGGACCTGCTCAGGATTTCATTACCTGGGGGATGATTCCAACCACAAGTTATTGATAGGGTATAGAAATGGGGGAGAAATAAAGTTGTACCCCAATGCAGTCATGTCATGTTTAGCGAAGTGTCAAAGCTAGGGTGATACCTAGATAAGACATGTAGGGTTGGTTCAAGTTTCGAGTACCTCGTTGGGGCTCCCAATCCATGCTTGTGATGGGTTGATGTTCACGCTTGTGCCTCGTGTACCTAGCGTATATTGAGGATGCACGAGATAGCCTTGTATGGCCTAGATAGAGACCCATGTTTTAGCCACGGATTGGCGTAGTGTAGGGGATGTGCACCATACCCCAAAGTTACTCACCATGTACTCCCTTGGGTTGAGATAGAAATCCTCATGGTGGACTACGATAGTCTCAGAGAGAGAGCATGAAGGTGAGATTGTGGCATCTTTTGATGACCCTGTGCCACTGAATCACTAGCTATCCACCTTCGTGAGAAAGGGTGATCTAGAGAACTACCCTAGTATCATGGAGTATTAACCTTGGGTTTCCCATCCAATGTGGTGGGCCTATATCAATTTTGTAAACCCTTAACACTAATTTTAGGATTTTGCTGCCTGGTGTGTCTTCTTTGTGTGATACTAATGCTTTCCATTAGTCTGAGTCAGTCCAGCCTTATTGCTTGTTATTTGTCATGTTTTTTTCCTTTGCGATAGTTTGTCCCTACCCTCAGTGGTGAATTTTCTTCACATAGAGGTGAATTTTCATTAAGGACAGGCGATCCTGCCCTATATAGGGGTGATTCTATGTCTTGGCCTAGTCTAGGTTATCCTTTAGGCAAACTTGTCCTTGTCAGGGGTGAATTTTCTTGTGGACCGCTTAGTTAGGTGACCTCATTTCCACCTGTTCCTTGGAAAGGAAAATTTTCCCAGCCCATAGGTGAGTCTATGTCTAGTTAGTACCTCTTGTTCCCACCCATTCCCTTAGAATAGTTGATCTTATAAACCTCTTTCACAAGTCCATCCGGTCTATGTCATCTGAGTCCACCTGTTCCCTTTGAACATGTGATTTTCCCATTATTTTGGGAGAATTTGTGTCCCGTTTGAGTTATTCTTGTCTCTACTTCCCCTAGAATAGGAAAACCTACTATCCACAAGGGTGATCTCGCATCTTTCTATACTATCCTCATCTGTATAGTTCAAGACACAGGTGAACCTGTCTATTTGATAGGAAATCCCGTCATAGGAATTTCCATCCCCTATTTGTAAACCTAAAGAAATAGGTGAATTTTTCACCTTTGGTAGGTGATTTCGCTTGTGACCGTACATCCCAAGATAGAGGAGAAATTGATTCTTAGATAGGCGATTTTAAAAGTTGTGTTTGCTCATTCCCTTTTGGTGTCCAAAATATTTAGGCGATCTTGCATTTAGAGAGATTATTTTTTCATACCCATAGGTGATCCCATATTTCCATAGGAAATTTTGCATCTCAAGTCTACCTGTTTCTTTTGCATCCCAAGATATAGGTGATTTTGAGTCCTCGATACAGGAGAATTTTCCTCACAGAGACATGATTTTGTCATCCTTTAGATAGGGGATCATGTTCCCTAGAGGGGTGAATTTGTGCTACACAAAGGCGTATGTGCTTCCCATACAAAACTCCCAAGAGTTAATCTTTTGGGCCACTAAAAGCCTATTATTTTATGAGTCTATTGCTGTGATCAAACAATTTTTATCATCATATATCTGCCTATAATTTCCATTTTAGTCCATCTACATTTTCCAATAGTCATCAAAACCTTAATCAAATCATATAGGTTCATCATAGAATATCCCTAGGTTTCATATCCATTACCGCTTCATCAATCTAAATCTCTTAGACTTTGTTTTAGGGGTTTTTATCCAAGTTGACTTAGGTTTTTGATCCTTATCGTCATCATTCACACTTGCTTAGGATTGTCATTTGTCCCGAGTTAGTAATCATCCATGACCCAATCAATATTCTTCCATCTTGAGGTAGATTCGGTGTTGTAATCATCCTTTTTGTAATCCAATTTGATCATCAACACCTTACATCATTACTTAAACCCCTCAAACTTGGTTTAGAGTCAATCTCATCAATCTTAATCAATCATCCAATCCTATCAATCATAATATCCAGTCAATCAATCTATTCGAATCCAATCCAATTTGTTACCCCAATCATCTCAATCAATCAATCAATCAACCATCTCATTCAATCAATCCTTTCATTATCACTTAGGTCATCATTTAAGTGCATCTTAGAGGGTAGTGACATCTTAGTCATTTGGTAGTTTTGCATTTTCATGCCCCTTACCTGATCACAGACAAAGAAACTCTTGGTAGAACAACAGTCCCAAGGTGCTCAATCTCACGTCCCTCAGGATAATCAACCCACCAATGATTTCTCATCATAATCTAACACTGAGGTCCACACTACATATCTTTTTGATGAGAGCATGGTCAACCAGCCTAAGGTCATAGTTGATGAATACCTCAGAAATCCCACCAATGTCCAAATGATAGATCATCTCCTCAATGAGTGGGGATAAAATCCTTGCTACGTTACTCATGAGAGGTGTCAAGACATTGCTAGGGCTTGATTTATCAAATTATGTCAATATCACACCTACTACACCCTTGATGTTGTAAGACCCTCTGAATTCACATAATAATTCAAGCAATTAATACATCCCTGGAGTTCCACCACAAGATAATTGGTATCAACCTGTGTTTGGAAATGTTGTGCTCTATCAAGTAATGCCCCCTATATCACCTCCTCAGGTTCCAATTTTGGTTATGTGAGCATCCCTTGATCCTAAAAATCTTCTTGGTCTTGGTATGCCTCAAGGTCCACCCAATCTACCAAGCCTAAATATCCCACAATGTTCAACCCCCATACTATTCACACCACCTCTTCCTCTGAATCAATCAAGTTAGTTATCATGGAATATTGGGTGAAATCCTTTCACTATGATACCTCCACCTCCTTAATCTACATGTGCGTCAAACTTACCACCATCTCCATTCACATCTTAGTAGCTACCTCAGGGTAATATCCCTTTTTTTCACCAACCACAAGGCAATCCACAACAACCATCTCAACCACCTCACCAACAACCTCCACCGCATACCCAAATCCTATCACAACAACAACCACCCCTGCATCATCTATAGGGTAATCCGTCACAACTTCTCCATCTAACACAAGCTCATCCTCATCACCAAATATCACAAGTCCCACCATACCAACAACCACAAATCCCTTAGAAACCCCAAATCCCAACTTGAACTCCTTATCAACAACCACCACCTCATCAACAACCCCCTCAACTTTCACATGTCCCAACACAACCACAACAATCCCATCAACCAAATTCCAACAACCCTACTACCCAGTACTTATACCACCTACAAAGCACCTTTTATGTCCAACCTAGCACATTCAATCCTAACCCCAACTATTCTTACCACAAACCACTACAATCTCAACAACAACCACCCTATGTTAACCCGCAACAACCCCAACAATAGTTGTCTTATACTATTCCTCAACAACCACAACAAAATATCTATTACCATTAGCCTAATCCGTAACAACCTTCATATGCTTCCCAATAGTACATTGCTTACAATTATCAATCCAATCCATATTACTCCCAGTAGCAACCATCATATCAGTAGGGTGCCTCCACCTCCTCCTACCAAGCACCTCCACCATATCAGCAGGGTGCTTCTTCTACCTCATACTATCAAGCCCCACCATCATATTAGCAGTCGTATTCCACTCCCTAATCCACATATACCAATCAATACCAACAAACCTCATCATATCCACCTCCACTACCATATGATCAAACCATCCTGACACCATCCTCATCACACTAGCAATATTCCCCTTACAATCAATCCAATCTAGCCAATCCTACTTCATCAGCCCCTATCAATAAGGAGTGGGAAGAGATAAAATCTTCCCTAAAGGACTTACAAGAAGGGACATCCAAAAAAAACGTGAGGGAGAAACCTTTGCAAGCTACCTACAAAGGTGGAGTGCCTTGGTTAGTTGGCTAAAATATCATCTTAGTGAGAAAGATATGGTGACCATTTTTGTTGCAAATTCCCATCTTGATATGGCACATAACCTTAATCTTCATTGTGTCAAAAAAATTTCATAGGTCATAGAAAAGGGAACTATCATTGAAAGACCCTCATTGCCAAGGGACAAGTTAGAATTTTTAACTCCAATAAGGATAGTTCATTTAGAGGTAAGTCTCGCTACTAGAATAAGAATAAAAATGTTGTTAATGATGTTGTCATTGACACCAAACATGTCCAAGTAGCCAAAACTACCCAAAGATCACAATACGACCCCAATCAACAATCAGATCCTAATGTCATTCTATGCCACATGGCTCACCATTTCCTCCACCATAGTCTAATTATTCTAACCAAGGAAAAAACAAGTGCAATTTCACTCCTTTGGGAGAATCCTTGGATGCCATTTTCAAGAGTCTCTTACAAGCAAGCTACCCAGTCACTTATCCTATGACTAAGCCTTTTGACAAGTCCAAACCAAAACCCACCTAGTATAGGGAAAATGAGTATTGTGACTTTCACAAAATTAAAGGTCATTCCACTAACAAGTATCAAGGACTTAAAAAATATATCCAAGATCTTATAGATCGAGGTGATATAGTAGTGGATGTGAATCAAGAAAGGTTTTCCAATGCTCAACTCCAAATATATCTAAATTTTTTCCCTAAACATAATAAGGGTGCTAGTACCTCCAATGCCAATCCTGAGTCAAGCAATAGCAATAACCAAAATAATAGCATGAATAATATCAACTACAAGAGTGTAACGTATAACTATGACGACATTATCATGTGTATTAGTCAAGTAGAACCACATGTGTCCATGATTCGCATCAGGGGTAAGGATCCACAGTGTGCTATTACAACCTATTGTACCTACATATCTAGTCTTGGTCCTTCGACATCATCCTAGCCAGCCCTTGTAAGCTCCCAATATAATATTCTTGATCATCTTGGAAAGACTCTCACTCAAATATTCATCAATAAATTCTCACCAAAGCTTTATAGGATACCCATGTACCTAATGATATAGATCCTACCAAATTCCAAGAATTAGTAGGACATCTTTCATCAACATATCAGTTGGGATTTAGTCTGTAATGCCCTGTCTTAATAACCTAAGAATGTTGCAAATGTGTTATAAAGGTGTAATAATTTTTTTTTAAAATATTAATATTAAGTTGATTAATTGCATACATTTGTTAAGTTACTAAACGATTCACTACTTAAGTTTTCTATAAGCGACTTAAGTATTTTGCATTGCACATAATAATTAATAACATAAAGATAAACATTGCATAACATTGAAATTTTCCATTCAAGATATAATAAAGTACAACCATGTTTTTCCATACATTGCATTTAACCACATATACAATACTCATCCATCTGATGAGGTAGTTCAAATAATAATTACAATTACAATTACATTGTTCACCTCTTATACAATTGAGGGATGTTTTCAAATACAAGATTACAATATACAATGTTGAAATAAACATAAGATCCAAGTGCGAGCTCTCCATCCATGAAGCTCTCGATGCCATGATCAAACTGGGGACCCAACGGAGTAAGGTGCACGTTCCACCCAACCATGTGGTACCCGTAGGCCCACCCCCTGTGCTAGGAGATAGTAATAAGGTTACCTAGACCTAATCTACTAACCCTAGACACTAGTACAAACAATCTATTGGTTACATTGCTTCCAGATTTTTGACAATTGAATTTACTACAAATACGAGGTTAACTATTATTCTAGGTGGAGTGTCATCACAATGATGCAAAGGTTACCCTGGTGTTTCTTCCTAGGTTTCGGCCCCCAATCCTTGGGTTACCCTGGTAACCTCTTACAAAACACGACCCCTATTGCATACTATTGTGGAATCGAATGTCTTTTAAAGGAACAAGACATCAATTTTCCATTCCAGGCCTTCTCATCTTATACTCATGACTGAAGAAGCTCAAGAGTCAATAAGTGAGGCATATACATCTTGTTAAGTGTTTTAATCTAACTATTGTGCTCTTTAATTTTCACTGAGTTACTAACTATTTGTAAGTTACCCTGACACCACTTTGTGTGTCGGCCCTTACAAATAGCCACTCCCCTAAACATAACATGGAAATCTATGTTCTCTAACTAAGGTTTATAAGGTGTACATACAACCGAAATCCATATAAAAGATCAATCACGATAAAACTAACATCAATCACTGTATTATAACACAGGTATCATACCACCATGCAAAGTCATGTACACATCCTTAGTTAACACCAGAATTTAACTTAACAATCACATTTCCCCTGTTTAACAATTTGGTCTGGAAGACTTGATCATTAAAGACTTTCCCATTTGCCCAGTCACAAAATTAAAACAATTTAAAGCAAATTCTTGTCTATCATTTGGATATACTAAATCCATATGTATGAGTTTGAATACAGCATATTTATAAATCGTTTAAATAAAAGATCAATTTGAGAACAATAAATGTAATTGTTTCTTTCAATTCACTCTTCTAATTTCCACAAATTTGCATATGATCTTTTCTATACTTTCACAATTTCAAATTTCTCATTATTATTTTTCTAATTTAAATAAATTCACAAACTTAACAAATATCTATATATATAACATATAAACATATGAAAATATATAAATATTAATATATATATAATATATTTAATCCTAGCAGATATGTATATATATATATATTTATATTCATATATATATATATAAATATAAATACAAATATAATACATATTAATATAATCATTAATAAAATCCGAATTAAACACATAACGCAATTTATTTTTAAATTCTGATAAATTTAATACTAGAAAATAACAGAGTTTTTTTAACATTCGCAGCCTGGCCGCATATAGGGTTTCGGCGATGGCTCCAGCTGAGCCGGCCTATACATGGCAGAGGCGGTGGGAGTTACTCCCACCGTCGCCTCCCTTAGGGGCGGCGGCTGTGGGAGCGGCCACAGCCACCTCCCACTGTCGCCTCCCTTAGGGGCGGCGACTGTGGGGAAAATCCCCATGGCCCCCATAAAATAAAAATATAACTCTTAAAATTTCATACACAGTCTTCATAAACATAAAAATGAAATTTCTTTTGCAATAAGAATTCAAAACCCTGCGATTTAAAATAGTAATAACCCTTATTTAAAAATAAAATAAAACAAAACTTCATTATGGTAAATTCATCCGTACGGCGGCGAATATAAAAAAAATATTCATTTAAAAATGTAAATATCCATATATACACAAATTTTCCAGTTCATCTGGAAAATTTACAGTAGGAAATTTAAATAACCTTCTACAGGGTTTACAAATGAAATCACACACAAACTTTTGTTTCATATCCCAAATTATTCCTTGAAGAATCATTTCCCTTTTCAAGTTTAAAATACTTTCTACAGAGAAATTTTTTTAAAAACAAAAGCTTTCCTGAAGCCATAAAGAATTCACACAGCAAATAACTACAGAAGCTTTCTTTTCCAAAACTAAATAAATACAAGAGGATTACTTGATTTCCTTTGCTTATTGGTGAAGAAATCCTTGTAGCCTCTATTGATTGTAGCTACCAATTCCTCCCCGAAATCCAATTCCAATCAAACATAAACCAAAGATCTTCCAATTCCAAAATCAACAGAGAGATAACAACTTTTAAGAATTGATAAATTTTACGCAATAAGGAAAATTTTCCAAAAATAACTCTGATAATTTTTCCCCATGAGGAAAATTGAATAACCCTTATGTTTTTCCTGAGATCCAAAATATCCTCCGTAACCAATTTTTTTCTCAACAACCTCATTTAACACACTGACACACTTGTCCAGAAGAGGTTATGAAAATATCTTCTCCACTTCTAGGCAATTTGCCAATTCAAATTTTGCATGCCTTATTTAATTTATTTAATTTAAATTTTGAAAATCAATTTTCAATTCACATGCATTTTTTTAATTTAATTTTCTAATTTTCAAATGTAATATAATTTACACACTTAATAATTTAATTTAATTAATTAATTAATTTAATTAAAATAGTTTAATCTTTTAAAGATCAACTATTTAACCAAATAAGCTAATTAATGGATTAAATTATCAAGTAAGTAAATCTCTACCACATTTAAACATTAATTAAATAACAATAATTAAAGCACAATAACTAACATTAAAAATTAACCAATATTGCTTTTCAAACGATTAATCCAAACAGAAAATAACAATACAACCTATGACTCTGAACTAAAACAGACAAAGTACTAAGACCAGGGTTAAAGACTAGACTAGGGTAAATCAAACTACTATCTCCCGATCAATGTTTCTGTTGAGTCTTGACACGCTCAGACCTGAGTACCTAGGTGGAGTTGGTGTCATGTACCTGCAAATTCCTACAACCAAGCAAATAACGTGCATACATATACATATATAAAGCATTAAACAAACACACCGTGCGGAGAAAATCACAGATATCGCAGGGCACTGGCAAGCGAGTGATGTGATTCCGTTCTCCACACCAATACACTTCACAGAAAATTGATGAAATAAATAACTGTTAATCCATCATAAACATGTACATAGCAATAACAACTGAAAATAAACATCTACACTATCTCAAATCATGTCTGAAATCAATAATCATCAAACAAAGTATCATCATGTCACAGAATAATCCACTATCACTCAAAAGCAGTGATCAAATATCCAACAAAACATCATAGATCTAACAACATGAAAACATAACAACAGAAAGCATAAGCATAAACGGAGGGTTACTACATAGTCAAAATGATATGTTGTCCATCGATTCAAACCATAATCAACCCCTTCACATCAAAGTCCTTGTAGCTCGTTATAAAGTGAAAAGGGTCCTAGTAGATAATGGCTTTGCCCTAAATCTTTTCATGCAAAAGCTCATAAAATAGGTAGGGTATACCCATGCTAATTTAAATAATCAGGTTATCACCATCAAAGCTTATGACAATGTAAAAAGGGATTCTAAAGGAATAATTTGTCTTCCCATTCAAGTTAGTACCATCGTGTAGTACATCACATGCCATGTTCTTGATCTGGACTTCCCATACAACCTTCTCCTCAGTCACCCATGGATCTACGCCATGCAAGACATTTTTTGCACTTACCATCAATGCCTGAAGTTCCCATTCAATGGGATGAAAGTAACCATACAAGCTGATTTGCAACCCTTTGAATATTGTCGTGATTTAGAAGCTCCCTTCCCCTACTCCCACTAATGTCTAGGAGCTGAAATGGGGGCACCCTAGGAATCATCCTCTAATCCATCCTCCAACTCATTGTCTACCATGTCATCCATTCCATCTAGCACATCCAAATCCACCATCACTAAGGTCCAAATCTTCAAAAAAGGCTATGAAGAGTATGAAATGTGCATGGATATTAATGTGGAAACTATGTCACCATCTCCTTGCACATATGGTCAACCTTCTCAGTCTGCACCATAGGAAGAAGAAAAGACAAAAACTCTCAACTCTAAGAACATGGGTTCTACCACCTTCCAGTCCATAGGAATGCAGTAGAATCACCTTGACAATGATATCAATCAGTGGATATATAGGGAAGAACTTGAGCCTTTTCCCCCTCTCATTGAGTACTTTCAAGAGACTTATCCTTGTTCATCAAAGTTAGCTGAAAAATACTATAAGTGTGGAATAAGTAATGAGTAAATATCTGAAAATACTTCTTAATAAGACATTTCATCAAAGATCTCAAAGCAATTAAACTAATTTAAAAGTACAAATCTACTAAAAGTGTCATACTATTCCCTATCTCTAAATATTTATTAAGTCATGGGGCTCTTATATTTGGTAAGCATTGTGACTGTTAAAATGCCAATCTAGAGAATGAGATGCCGCTAAATGCAATAATCTAATCCTATATGGTGATTTCTAAATGATATGATAAAGCTACTATAATCTATGCTGACATGAAACTTGATAAAAGAAGCTACAATAAACTATGATGCAAACATGATATTAATTCTACTGATGCTATGATTGCTATTGCTATGATTGCTTGATTGTTGTAGAGTAATTTTGCAAAAAGTTGGGATCCATTTCCTATGGAGGAAGGTTGTATTTATAGATTTACGACAACACATTTGTGAAGGGGCACCAAAACAAAGGCTTGGATTTGATCTGGAGGATTGAATGGTAAGAGATGAAGAATTCTGAGCTTATCATGGGGATTGTTCCTCCCTAGAAAAAAATCTTACTAGAGGATAGGAAGAATTAGAAGAAGAAGATTTGAGGAGGATTTCCTGCAAGTTTTTTCCAATTGGTCTTCATAGCTTTCCTATGAATGCCAATTGAATTAATTATCTATATGAAATATCTAAAAATATGATGAGCTGTAGAAATATGAATATATTTGAATATTTAGATTTATTCAAATTTAGGAAGAAATGAGATATTAAATTTAATAAAACAAACTATAGAAGTCTATTTATTAAATAAAATATGGAAGAAATAAATAATTAAATGAAACAAAGTATGTGAACTTGTTTATTTAATTAAGATGAAATAATAGAATTAAAATAATTAAAATGTGAAATATATAAATAAATATTTCTATTTATTCAATAGTAGAGGAATTTAAGGTTAATTAATTAAATAAATCATATTTAATTAATTATATTATCCAAACCATTTTTAGGTGTATACATTTTGCCCCTCTTTGAAGTGATCTGTTTATGCATTGCTTCGAAGAAAATTTTGTTGCTACTACTAGTATCGACGAATTTCTTTTAGAATGCCTCAGACATTTATTTTAGCTAATGATGGATATATGCCCCCTCAAGAGATAAATTGATGATTTTTTATTTTTTATTATTTTTCAAAACAATTCAATTTTTTCGTGATTTTTGATTTTTTGATGCCTTTTCAATTTTAATGATGCAAAATCAGTTTATCTCTTGATAAAAATGTAAAAATAGACCCTCTAATGAAATTAGAATTAATCCTCCAATAAAAATTTAAATAAACCCCATAAAAATCCCATTTTTAACTTATTAAAAGGTAAAAAGAGGTGATTTTGAATTCATTTGTGCATTTGAAGTTTGAAGAATTGGAGTGAGAGCCACCTTGGAGAAAAATTCCAATCCCCTACCACACTCACCATTTCGAGCATGTGCGACATCACAACTTCCTGGCTGCCTATGGACCTCTGGTATGTACCTGTGAACCTCCTCTTTTTTCGTGCATTTCATTTTTTGCACATTTTTTTTGTAGTTTAAATTTTAGTTGCAGTTTAGCACTTCTGAAGGCCACAATAGCGCTTCCATAGTCTATTTTAGCACTTTGAAAAATTAGACCTTTTGTTAGGTAGTTTAGTGCATATCTAGGTTACTTTAGTGTATCTAGAATTTTGGCACTTTGGATAGGTTTTGTAGTGCTTCAAGTGTCTA
Source organism: Sequoia sempervirens (assembly GCA_007258455.2). Taxonomy (NCBI): domain Eukaryota; kingdom Viridiplantae; phylum Streptophyta; class Pinopsida; order Cupressales; family Cupressaceae; genus Sequoia; species Sequoia sempervirens. The sequence continues at coordinate 16,591 of VDFB02078692.1, read as the reverse complement.
TTGTAGCACTTTGATAGATTCAGAGATTTCAATAGATTTTTTAGCACTTTCACCATTTAGAATAGCGCATTCGTAAAAATGGTGCATTGACGTCATGAAATGGCGCTTTTGCCCTCTATTTTGGCACTTTTACTGAATTAGTGCTTCGAGCATCTGTATTTGGCACTTTTTCCTTGTAAAATGGTGCTTATGCTAAAATAGCACTTTGAGTTCCTGTTTTAGCGCTTCCAAGGTAGAATGATGTAGTTTGTCAATTTTATCCTCGATTTTGTCATTTTTAATCGTGTCAACTATTGGTTTGATATGATTGATGATCTCAATCATGTAGATGATGTTCAACCTCATGTTAGGTGAGGTTTGATGATTATCCTCATGATAGGTGAGGAATAACTATATTTTGTTTGATTAACTCATGATAAGTGAGGTTGATTTGATAAATTAACCTCATGATAGGCAAGGTACAATTTAAGATTGATGATGGCCTCATGATAGGTGAGGTTCAATGATGCTTGCTCATGATATTTGATGAAAATTATCACCAAGAGTTGATTAGATTTGATAGGATAGTTGATGTTTGATGTTTTGAAAAAAGAGTACTAATTTTGAACATTGCATGTTAATAGGAGGGTTTGAGGAACCTTTAGATTCGAGAGCACATTCCTTGGAATTTTGATTTGATACCACAAATATCGTAGCTTGAGATAACAGTCATTATATGATGTGGATTGGCCTCACTTTTATCCATGCCCTAGATTAGGATTAATCGTTAATCGAGGTCTCCTGATAGCCTTAGCCGAGAGATGGCATAGCGAGCATAATACCTTCCACCTTCCTACTGGTGAAATGACAGTCACACCTAAGGATGTTTGGTGTATTCTACAGATACCTATTGTGGGAGAGATATTTTTTTATGACTCATCAGAGCAAGGTGGGACTGATGCTCTCCATAGAGTATTCTAGGATGATTCTATTGCTAGTATGTGGATTCCATGGCACGATATGGTGGATGCATATGCCACCCTTCCTATAGTGCTTGCTAGTTTCATTGGAGGGTTCCTTTGTCCTGATTGTAGGTCAAATGGTTTGTCTATTGGTTGGGGCTGTGTGTTAGAGAGTATGAATGTTTATGGGATGAGATATGCTTGGGCCATGTGTATTCTTGCCCATCTATATCATGATCTACATTCATTTTTTTTTATCTTAGAGGTCACAGTTTGTCATCAGGGGTTATACTGCTTTAGGTGTGGGTGTGGGAAAATATTGTTGTCATGCACCCAGTGCCAGTTAGACATGCAAAAATTTCTTCCTAGTGACCCTCTTCCCAAGGTGCAGCTAGCTAAGGGAAGCTTAATAATTCCATTAATAGCTATAAGGTTCACAAGGAGTTAGATCTACCTACTTAAGCTTGCAGAATAATTCACCATCCTGTTGTCCATCAATCGGCTAAGCAACCAAGGTAACCATCATTGGTGTGGAATTCTCCTAGACTAATGACCATCTTGAGCGTAGTACAACTTCTAGACCATTTTCCATCTTGGGCTTGGTGTTGCCCTAGACTATTATCCATCTCGAGCCTAGCACTTCTCCTAGACTACCATCCATCTCGAGCAAGTACTATTTATTAGCTTAGGCTTAGCGTTGGACCAGAAGTAGGTTCCCATCCCAAACCTAGTAGGTTCTCGTCTTGGTGGCAGCCATATAAGGCATTCCTAGATAATATTGAGAGCAATACACACTCTTATACTCCTTATGGTAGAGGAAAAAATGTCTCTTCTTCCCATTATAGGGAAGGTCCTAATTCATTCTATCCTTTAGGAATAACCTTAAGCCATGGAATCATAAGGGCTATAGTCTCCTTTTGCCACTGGAGGAGATAGTTAATTATGGAAGATTGCCTTACCAATCAGCTGATCATAACAGCTATAAACATGTGAATGGGTGGGTGTCCTATCAGCCTACTAAGTGAATGGTAATGAGCAGATTTCCAAAAGCCAGAATCTAGCATACTTTCATTCACTTGCATAGAATTGACCAGCACCTTCGTTAAGAAAATCAATCTAGAGGTGTCTAATGGGAACGTTATTCAAGAGTGGAATACGAAGATAAATATATATATATATATATATATATTGTATTTAACCTCAAGGAGTTTGATAGCTTATGATGGATCTAATTTCAAGAAAAGTTAAATAAATCACGGTACTTCACAGTCTTAAAAATGTATCTAAGATAACTTCAAGATATTACTTTTCCAATCTGTTTGTTACTTGCTAATCTTGGAGTGTCAAGGATAAAGTATATTTTCAGTCCAATTTTTTTTCCATATTTCTTGAACCTTTTAACTATACAAATCATAAACTATAAGTGTTGTCCCTAATACATTTTCAGCTAATACTGACGGTAACAAAATGCATACTTTTCCAACTATGTCACCTCATATACTGTATGCGAAAAATTGTACATGTAGCCTAGATGCAGCAGCAAAACCAACAATAGGTTATGATAGCAAGTATATTCAATAGCAAGTTTATCACAACGATATGTATGTATAGCCATGTGTTTGTGACAACATTGTATGCATCAACAGTATGTATGAACAACAAGATTTGTCAAAACAATATGTATGTGCAGCCATGTGTATGTAACAACATAGTTTGTATTAGCAATATGAATGTATAGCAAGATTGTCACAACAACATATATAGTGGACTTATGTTATACATCTGGTGCTTGATGTCTAGATGTTGTGAAAACACTAAGTCCTTAGCAGCTGACTCACTACCACGAACATAATATTTCCATAACATCCTAGTGTAGGAGCTATCATTAGTTAGCTTGTGTGAGAAATAGGTTACCACATTGTTGACTTTAATAGCGGTACTAAGAAGGGCTATATCGATGTTAGGGCTGCCCACCCATAAATGCCCAAAACAAAGCCTTTGATGGGATTGAAATCATAAGCACAAAATCCTTTACTAGGTTTATGTTCTATATATAAATCAGTTGTAAAAGAACACCGTTATCACTTTTGTACAACCTTTATTTCTAATCTTCACCTACAGTAGAGTAGAGACAATGTAAGGAAAGATAAATAATACATACTACCTAGTAATTTTCCCTTGAGTTGTGGCTACTTACAGTTTGGGTACAAGTTGTTTTATTGTATGCAAGTTTGGGTAAAGGCCCAACAAAATAAAAATAGATAGACACTTCTTATCATAGCCTTCTTTTTATATTCATGTCAAGTTCTGAAAATATGTGAATCACGGTTTGTCTGTCACTATTTTTTTTCTAAGCATTTACAAACGGTAGTTCAATATATTACAGAGCATCACTTTTTTTTTCTTTTTTTATTCCAATAATTTATTTCCTAAGAACAACTTTAAGATTATAAGGTTATATTTCTATGGACTTGTACGACAATGAAATTTTGAAGTCATTAACAATAGAACTTAGCCCCCTTTTTCAAAATGCTTAATCTCTATAGACCCTTCTTATATGAGATCTCTTCATTATAACATTTTGTCTAACTTGAACCTATTTATTAAGCTTCCTAGCATGGAGTTCTTAGCAGTCAGGCCTAAAAGTTTTCTTCTGAGGAAAGAGAGAAAGAAAATGGAAAAACCCCACTTCCCACAAACATTCTTCTAAGACCACTAAATCCTTCCTAGAATTTCTAACGTTTCCAAACCCAGCATAGAATTTCAAAAGCTAGGGTTTTATAATATAAATTAATAACTACATTAAAAGAAAGGAGTTTAACCTGAGTTGAGATTGCTTGGTGTAGAAGGTTGAAAAACACTGGAGAATGCCCTATATCCTTAGGTTGTACATGTTTGATGTGTTTTACCAATGTGTTTTTAAACAAATTTCAAACAAAACATCACACAATGGAAGTGAAAGCCTTGATTCAAAAAATAATCCATTTGAACATTTGATTCTTGCAACTTACAAGCTAGAAACCAAGCAAAATCCATTGTTTAGGAGAGTTTTAGATGACTTAGATATTGTTACATGGAAGTCATACGTGGATTGTGATCATTGGGATAAGGATGATATAGAGATGGGATACCTCTGTGATTTCGATGTGGTTGATTGGTAGGACTCATTTTGTTTTTGGAGAGATTTATGCATAGGAGGGTGCTCAGGAAGTTTGGCATAGTACAATGCATGCCATAAGGTGTTTCTCATTATGCTCAGCATCAAGTTGATTCCAGTGAGTGGGGATCTTTTCTATCATATGATGTCATAGTTCAGGAGTACCATGCATTACAACCTTTTTTGTGGGATTTTCATCTTGAAATTGTGGAGGCTCCAGTTACTGCAGATTATGTGGAGTACCAATACCTGCTAAGGAGGAGGTTACTGTTGCACATAGTCATTGACAGAGGAGAGAGGAGGTTGGTGAGGAGGAGGAGGAGGAGGATGTCGAGGGTAGTGGTGATGAGGAGGAAATTAGTGATGAGGAGAGTAGTGGAGAGGATGATAGTAGTGATAGTGGGGATGACAGAGGAGATGGTGGGAGAGAGGATGTTGCAGGTGGATTAGGTCCAACCATTGATGTGCAACTTCGTAAGAGGCAAGTAGTGGTAGCTTCTTTAGATTGAACACATATTGCGAGCCTACAAGTGCAAGTACATACCTTACAAGGTCAATTGGTTCAGGTGTAGGGTCTTTTGGCACAGACACATGCATAGATGTAGGCACATTTGACTGTTGCGCATGCACAAATTTCATTATTGACTGCTAAGAGGGATACCGCTAGATGGACTGCAGAGCAAGATTAGGCTACAATGTAGAAACAAATTACATCATTGACTACCGAGAGGGATATCATGAGATAGGCTGTAGAGTAGGCTCAGGCTATAGCAGAGAGATTACAGAGATTGGTAGATGGTAACTCTATAGCAGATTATATGCGAGAGGTTTTTTGTGTTGGTCGGGAGGTAGAGTACTATAGAGGTAAATATTATGATGTTGTCCCCTCAGAGTAGAGAGCATGAGTTATGCGAAGTATCGATCCAGTAGGTCCCAGTCGAGGACCATGAGTAGAGGTGTGACCCAGCCCATCCTGAGAGATCCTGGTACATCTGGTGGAGGGACTAGTCCTGAGATGCCTGCATCGTCTAGTGCCAACAACACATAGTGTTATGATTGTACTCTTGTTATCTTTTTGAGATGGGATGTACATTTCGATTACAACCATTTTTTGATGATATATCTCTTTTATTTTAGACATCTTTATATACTTGACACTTATGATTTTGAGATATATATGATATGCAGTGAACTTTATCGATCTATTATGTGTTCTATATGATTCTATGATGTTTTATCTATGATACATAAATATGATTATGTGCATAATGATGTATGGATGCATGATGTGTGGATGCATGATGGATGTGTGATGTATGTAGCATTTACATAGATGAAATAGATGTATGATGTGTAATGTCAATTTTATATGTCTATATGCATGATTATGGATATAAGTAATGATGTAAATGAGAATGTAATGCATTTTTATTGTTGATTATCAAATGCAAATATATGATGTGATGAATTCCAAATGAATGATCAGTAGAATGGTACTTTGAATGTATGATATATGATATGATAGTGTTTGTGAAAATTCCATTGTGCAAATGATTCATTTTTTTGATAATTTTTCGTATGCAATTTTTATGATGCAGTGCAAAAATGAAGAAATGACATGATTAATGCAAGTTATATGATTTAAATGATAAATGATGAAATGATGTAATCATATGTCTAATGTATGCAATGCTAAATGATTATGTAGCTAGATGATAATGATGACGTTTTTGTTAAATTTCAAGAATACTCAATCCATTAATGAGAAAAGATTACATCGTCTGTGAATGATTTCACCAAATTTGTAACAAATACTCTGCAAATGTAACACTATTATGAATGCAATCTAATTTACCATGCAAATCTATATGCAAACATTGGAATCTTAACATTCTTTTTATTGTGCTTTTTATCGTCATGGAGCTTTTAAAATGTTGAAAGTGAGTACAAGCATCAATGGTATAATGTAGACCAATGATGACGTGAGTAATTCCTTCATGATTTTTGATATTGCAAGTGAACAAAAGCATCGAGGTATAATTAAACCAAGATGACCTGAGAATTTCTTAAGTAAAGAGACAAGAATCAATCATTTTCTTATGTGAATTTTGAATGTCATCAATGATTTTTTGTAGAGCACGTCTCGCGACAATTCACACAATAATAGTGACTAATTCATAGACAACCAATAAAGAAAATACCATTATCCTTCCTATTTTATCTAGTTCAATACATCATCGAGTTATTCCAAAGAAATGATAACAATGATCAAAATACAACAATTCAACCTTTTCTTAATGTATTTCAATCATTATTCAGATTAGATAATCCATTTTGAGTTGTTTTTTTGATGTTTTTGTGATTTTCCAATTTTTTGACCAAAAACCTAACCTTAAGACCTATCCTAGGGGCCTCGGGGGGTAATAAAAGATTATCCTTCCCTATGTTATACATGTAGAGACCACATAGTTTGACTAGATGACTCCTCTTTTTTTTTGGATGTTTTTGACTGATTTTTGACTTGTTTTTGGGTTTTCGATATGATATGGATGTTTGATGTGTTTAAATGGTGATTGATGTTCCATGTTGGGTTGTGTTTTGATCATTGTTTTTGTTGCATTGTCATGTTGCTATTTGTCTATTTGTTTAAGCTCAAATTTTATTGCCCCCAATGAGTTCAATATTTTTCCACCAAGCTAGGATGTAACACAATCACTTTGCCACGATATGTACTCTAATGTTGGTCTTTTCAAATGATAGATGAAAGATGATGGAAAAAGGGAACGAACAAAAAAGTATTGTGTCCAATAGATGGGAAAGCTAGTTTAAATCACAAGTAGCACCTGCTTCCAGGTTTTCACTACTTGTTTTTATTGCATCTTTTCAAAATTTATGATTTTATTTTATTTTTTCTCTTTTTTTTGGATTTTCCTTTTTTTATTCTTTTTCTGTCACCATGCACTTGTTTTCCAATTTTTCCCCAAGGATACTTTTTCAATCGTGCACTAGATTTCCCAAGCATAGAATTTCCTGAGATGGATACTATTTATAGGTTCATCAAATAGATCCCCTTCAGGTGTATATAGTCGATAGGCTCCAAATCCATAGAATGATATGATGACAAAGGGACCTAGCCAGTTAGGTTCAAGATTCCCTTTCTTCTCTCTGTCATGTTGATTTCTAGGTTTTCTTTTAGGACCAAGTACCCAACCTAAAAGACTCTAGGTTTTACCCTGTCATTGTAGCTTCTGGACATCCTTTGTTGATATGTCATTAAATTTGTTCATAGTTTGTTGACAACACTCATCTAATAATTCTAGCTCTTGGAGTCTAGAGACTCTATAATCCTCATCTATAATAATACCCTTCAGTGAGACAAAGAGTGATGGAATTTCAACCTCAATAGGTAGTATAGCCTCTGATCCATATACCAGGGAATATGGTGTAGCTCTTGTTGGTGTTCTGATGTTGGTTTTGTAGGCCCAAAGAGTAGGATTTAACTGAATGTGCCAATCACATCCCATATCATTGACAATCTTCTTTAGGATCTTCATAATTGTTTTATTGGAGGCCTCCCTGCCTATTTCCCTGAGGATAATATGGTGTTGAGAAGCGATGTTGTATATGAAACTTCTCACATAGTTCCTATACATTCTAATTTTTAAAAGGTCGACCATTGTCTGTGACAATGGATTGAGGTATGCCATACCTACAAATGGGGTAGTTTAGTATGAAAGATGATATCTATTTCCTAGTGATTGTTGTTAAGGGAACCACCTCTATCCATTTTGTAAAGTACTCTATTGCTTTGATTTTGAGCTTGTGTCTATTGGATGAAGATAGATTGATCTTTCCTACTAGGTCCAATCCCCATTCACAAAAAGGCCATGTGGATGTGAAGGGGTGTAGTTCTTGTGCTGGTGCATGAATAAGATTACCATGGATCTGAAATTTTTGACATTTCTTAACAAAGTGAAAGGACTCCTCCATGTTCGGCCAATAATACCCCAAATAGAGGAGTTTCTTTATCAAAGTTAATCCACTTGAACGAGTTCCACAAATACCTTCATGAATCTCATGTAAAGCTATTACAGACTTGTTCTGTTCTAGACATTGAAGAAGATTACCATCTAAACCTTGATGGTAAAGTGTGTCAGTGATTAGGATGTGTCATGTAGATTGGCGAATGAAATTGCATTTTTGGTTTTTGGAAAGATCCAGAGGAAGGACATTGCCTTTCAAGTAAGCATAGATTTTCCATAAATGGAGGATTGACTATCATCTAAATGGCATATGGTCTGAGATTCCAAGTTATCATAAGCAGGATTAGACACTTGTTCTACCATAAACTCATAACGATCTTGCCTTTCTGGTACTTGTAAAAGAGAAGAAATTGTTGCTATAGCATCTACAACTTTGTTTTCTACCCTTAGAATCTGTTCAAACTTGATATCTACAAAGTAATTCTTTAGATCATCTATCGACTTCTTATATGGCATCAAATTTTCATCTTTTTTCTAATATTCATCATTTACTTGATAAATGACTAGTTGTGAATCTCCATATACCTATAGTTTTGTGATTTTCCATTTAATTGCCACTTTTATGTCAATAATCAAAGCCTCATACTCAACTACATTATTGGTACATGGGAACATGAATCTATATGATCTTGGGATGGTGTTCCCTTGAGGTGTAATAAAGAAAATTCCTATAGCAGACCCATGTGTGTATGACCCATCAAAATAAAGCCTACATTGTTGTGTTGTTACATTAAGAATATCTGCATCAGGAAACTCAATGTTCATTGGATGATCATCTAGTAATGGAGCTTTAGCTAATAGATCAACAATCACTCAACCTTTTATGGCTCTCCTATCCACATATTGGATATCAAATTCACTTAAAATCATGAACCATTTGGCTAGTCTACCTATTAGAGCAGCCTTGCTAAGTAAATATTTTAAGGGATCAATCTTTGCAATGAGCTTAACCGTGTGGGTCAACATGTAATGCCTCAACTGTTGTGTAGAAAATACCACATCCAAGCATGCTTTCTCTATGAATGTGTAATTTATTTAATAACTATTTAGAGTACTGTTGATATAGTAGGTGGCGCATTCCTTTCCCACTACATCTTCTTGCACGCCAGTAGAGCTCCCAAACAATTGTTTGTTGTTGCAATGTATAGTAACAATGGTCTCTCTTCTATAGGTGGAATTAATATTGGTGGCGACATCAAATATTTTTTTATTTGATTGAAAGTCATTTCACATCTTTCATCCCATTTAAAAGAGACATTCTTATGTAACAAATGATTGAAGGGATGACTTTTATCTGCTAATTGGGAGATAAATCTCCTAATTGATTGTAGCCTGCCTTGTAGAGATCTTAATTGACTAATATTCTTTGGAGGTGGCATTTCCATTATTTCCTTGACCTTGGCAAGATCCACCTCGATGCCCTTTTCTGAAACAATGTAACCTAGAAGTTTTGCTGATGTAACCCCAAACACGCATTTCTTAGGATTCAATCTAACATTGAATTTCTCTAGTCTGGTAAAGATTTTTTCAAGGATCTGTAGATGTCCTTCTTTGGTATATGATTTTTCTAATATATCATCAATGTAATCTTCCATAAAAGTATGCATCATGTCATGGAAAATAGTGGTCATTGCATGTTGATATGTTGCACTTGCATTTTTCAACCTAAACAACATGGTGTTCCCATAGAAAGTGCCCCATGGGCATGTGAATGTTGTCTTTTCCTGATCTTTAGGTGCTATCTTGATTTGGTTATACCCTAAGAATCCATCCATAAGTGAAAACATGGCATGTCCTATTGTTAAGTCCACAATAATGTCAATGTTTGGTAAAGGAAAATCATCCTTTGGACATGCTTTATTTTAGATCTTTGAAATCTGTGCATATTCTGATGCTATTATCTAGTTTAGATACATGCACAATATTAGAGATCCACTCAGCATAATTTATAGACCTGATGAATCATGCATCTGAAAACTTTTTCAGATCAACTTTTACCATCAATGTGATATGCAGATGCATTTTCCTTAGTTTTTGTGTTACAGGTTTTATTCCAAATGGTACAAATAAATGATGCATCAAAAGATCTAGATCTAATCTTGGCATATTAGATTATGACCAAGAAAATTTTATGCTTCTATCTTCAAAGAACTTGATAAATTTAGGCTTTTCTCTTTCAGTCATAGATGCTGCTAGATGTGAAGTTTTTTCCTTATCTATTGTGCCAATGCTAATAGACTGTGTAGGATCAACTAGTACTGATGACCTTTCATGATAATGTTTTGGAAGAGTGTCAAATCTCCCATTTGTTGGTGCCTTAGAAAGGTTTTCACCGTCAGATGCATTCTTTATTTTTACTTTTTTGAGATCTAATGTTTCCATTGAATGGTTTTCACCATTAGATCCACTATTCCTATTTTTAATTTTGCAACTGAAAGATTTGAAACCCTCCTTCTGCAAAGTTTCATTATGAGATTTATGATTAGAACTTTTTTCAAGTTTGTCACAACAAAGGAAATTTATGATAACATCATCATTTTTAAATATTGGCACATTTATAGGTTTAGTTGGTTCCCAGTCAATAAGTTTAGGATGCATTAGTGGTAAAGAGTCATCAGATGGGTTAAGGTCAGCAATAGTAAGGGTCCTTATAGAAATATTGTCAGAATTTTTAGTGGTAGTGTCAAGGTCTGTGATATTACTCTCTTCGCAGTCATCTATCTCACTTGATATTTGTTCATCTTCACTTGAGTCATCGATATTTTATGATTCAAATACAAGAGGTTTAGTTCCTGAGCTTTGTCCCTCCTCACGTGTGGGTGCATACTCTTTTGTGGCATCAATTAGTATGTCTTTGCGTGAAGTTTCTGATAAAGAATCCCACTCATATTCATTAGAATCCATCTCAGAGCTATCCCTCATTTGAGGGATTCTTTCAACAATTTTGTGAGTGTTCTCTGCCTTTGTTTCACTTGTGTAACCCAATCTTGTTTTTTATTTTGACTAAAGTGTTAGAGGTTGAATGGGTTCTATAATACCTTCTTTCCTTTTTCCAAGAGGTCCTTGTCCTTCATATCCCATTTTTTTCTAAAATTGCCTTTTCTTTTCCATACTGATCTATCTTTATGCTGATATTTGCTGATGTAGAGGCTTCCTCATCTTTATAAAGCCAATTGAGAATGGCCTTTTCTTCAGATTCTTCTTCTAGAGTACCTGCTTTTACAAATATTTTATCTAGGATAGTTGTAGGTTGTGACAATTGTTGTCTTATGGTTGATGGTTTCCCGTATGATTTGGGAGATGGCAACAACTGTGAAAGATATAAAGATTGCTCAATGGAATATTCTCTCATGCCTCTATCTTTTAACTGGATCTTGTCTTTGAATTGCTGTGATAGAGAATCTAGTTGTGTCCTTCTTTGTTTGATGAAGTGAAGTTTGTAACATTTGTTTCCTTTGATTGGTCCTTTTTCTCAACCCATTTGGATATAAAATTTAGTTGCTTCTCACTACTGGATGAACTAGAAGTGTTTGCTTCTCTATTATGAGGTACCAAAGTATCTTGATTTGTTTTGAGCATGTTACAAGTTTGAGGATTGTTGTAATCAACTAAAATTGTGACTTCTTGTCGATTGATTGGGAACTTTAAACACTGATGATAAGTTGAAGGTACCACTTACATTTCATGAATCCATGGGTGTCCCAAGAGTATGTTATAAGTGAGCTCTTTGTCTAATACTTGGCAAACAATGTTCTTCACTATTGGTCCCACTTGAATGGGAAAAACTATCAACCCTTTAGAGGATCTCTCTTCTTCATCATAGGATTTTATTGTGATCTTCCTTCTAGCATCAATTGCATTATCAGAATAACCTAGTACATAGATCAATTTCAAAGTGCAAATGTTTAAAACAACTCCACCATCTATTAAGACACATTTTACTTGGTGTTTGTGGATTAAGACATCAATATGAAGGGTTGCATTGTGTGGATGCGTAAGTGACACATCATCTTGTTCAGAAAATGATAGGCAGTGAGGCATAGTTAAGTGTCCCACCATAGCCTAGAATTGACAAACATCTAGATTATTGGGTATTGTAGTAGACAAAAGAGCTTGTTCCAAAACCTCCTTATGAGATGGTGATATTTTAAGGAGTTCTAAAATTGATATTTGTTTTAGTATTTTTTGTAGTTGAGCGATGATGTTGTATTGATTTGAAGGGATATCAATGGATCGAGATGAAACTCCTTTTAATATTACCTTGGATTGCCCCCTTGTTGTCACGTTTATTGGTTATATTCTTGTGTTTCCCTAATTTTTATGACATTGATCTGATTGTTGGATGTATCCATGTTTGGGACTAGATCTATGGGTATGATGTCTTTGGCTTCATCAGTTTGATTGTCATGTTCCTCATTATTCTCAATTGTAGAGATATAATGAATGGTTGTGTCATAGATATAGTTTATATTTTTACCTTTGTTGTTTGTAGAAGAAGATTCTCCCTTTTCATAATTTGGCAAAGGATTTTTGAATTCACCATGATCATTGTTTTTTTGAGGTCCTTCCATGAATACTTTATTTTTTCCAATTAAATCTTGTATTATATGTTTTAACTGCATACAATCATTTGTTTTATGTCCTTTGTTTTCATGAAAGTTACAATAATCAACATCATTCCACCAAGATGGTTTTACTTTTGTTTCCCAATTTCTTGCTTCTAGTAAAATGATAAGCTCATTCGTAATAAGCTCTCTCATTATTGATTCGAGTGTTTTTCCTAATGGTGTGAATCTCCATCAATTTGATGGTCTTGGGTATGATTGTGGTTTAGATTATCCATTATTTGGATTGTTGTTTTGACTTACATTTTGATTGATGTTTTGGTCATTGTTTCAATTGTTCTTTGTAGTAGTTGCTATCAAATTAAATACTGTTTTTGAATTTTATCTGTCATTTGTAGTATCATTGTTTCTAGTATTTCTATTCTTTTTCCAAAACTTAGGTTTGTCATTGTTGCCATAGTGATTAGAGGAATGTGTATTGTTGGATCCTTTATTGTAATGTTTTATCATTCGTCTTTTGACTAAGCTTTTTCGATCTTGATCCCATTTTCAATTAATTTCTCAAAGGTAGGTGGACATTGCAGTTCAATCCTATAGCTCATGTCATCAACTAGGTTGTCAATGAATAGTTCCATCATTTCTTCTTCCAGTATAGAATGAGGATATCTAGCAAACAACCTTCGCCATCATTGTAGAAATGAAAATTTTTCACCTTTGGGTATGTGCAGGATCGCCATGTGGAAAAATATAGGCCCTTAGAACGGCAAAATTCAAAAAATAGGGGTTAGGCAACTTGATGTAAAAATTTGAATAAAGTTATCTATATTATTTGAAAAATATGAAAGAATAGAATTTGTAGCAAATTGAATTTAGTTTCTAAACTACTATGTTTATTTAAAACAAAAATATATTTGGTGAAAGTTGAAATTTCAATCTTGAGTGGTATGGGAATTTTGGGAAAAAAAGTGGGTGTTTATTCACGACACCTAACCACAATAAAATGATAATTTTTTATAATATTTTATATAAGTAGAGAAATCATGTCTCGATGTGATGCATATTTTTTGTATTTTTTTAGAGTAAATGATTCATTATGATTTTTTATTCTGACTTTTAAAAATTTTAAAATTATCTAATCACCTTAACTTGGTCAAAACTTCATGAAATTCATTTTTTTTTTAATTCTATAGTATGTGAAGCATAGAATATGACACATGTTTGGATTGAAAAAATGTGACACCGTTTGAAAGCTATAGATGTTTTTCAATCATCCTATGAATTAGGACTTTAGTCATAATTCAAATAGAAAATGAATAATAATTATTTATTAAATTCAAAGTAGAGAATAATTTATATTGGTGGAAAGCTGAGAATCTCCTTTAAAAACCCTTTTGGTTTCATCAATTTTGGGTTAAAAATTAAATTAGGTCCACATACCCTAAAAACCCATCTTATCGCCACTTTTGGCCCATCTTGATCCTACACATACCCTTTCTTTTTGTTTCATGTTGTAAAATTATTTAGTGTTACCTCATGTTGAATATTATAGGAAAATTCTAAGATAAATTGGTTGACTAGTTCTTCAAAAGATCGAATTGGTGGTTGTAATTTAGAAATCCATTCCATGCATGGACTTCCTAAACTCCTTGGAAATAACCTCATCAGATAAGTATCTTCTTGTGCAAATTCTATACTCATGGTTCTAAATTCCCTCACATGATGAATTAGGTTTGTTTTATCATTGTATTTGTCATATTTGGGGAATTCAGAATGTCTTGGAAATGGTACCATGTCCACACTTGTATCAAAAGGATAAGGACAAATATCCTGTAATGAGTACCTCTTGGTGGTTCCTTTTTGCATATCTTGGAATTGTTGTTGCAAGTTTTGTATTTGATGTGTTAGGGTAACCACTTGATCTATGTTTTGTGTGTTGTGTGCTTTAGTTTTAGCTATTTTAGGTGTTTCTTTTAGTTGATTGATGTCAAAATATTTTGGAAGTTTGGCACCTAATTCAGGTAGCATCAAATTGTATTTATCCATATCTTGTTCCAAAACCTTTTCCATGAATTTGTGGAAGTTTGGATCTTGTTGTGCGGTTTGGATATCTTCTTGGGTTATTTCATTTGTATTAGTTTGGTGGAATCTTTGAAAGGGATTTTCTTTAGCCATGATGTTTGATGTTTCAATTTCCTTTTCCCTAAGTTTCTATCTCTGTAACCTTGTCAAAATTGGTATACAATTTTTTTTGTCTTTCTCACTAAGATTTTGATCTTCTGTGTTTGAATGAGTGTCAATTTGATTTTAACAAAGTTGAATAGAATGATGTATCCTATTGACGAGACCAAGTCAAAAATATGATTATTATGTTTCATTTCATGATTGTAGGATGATTAAAAAATCTTGATGATGAAACTTAACCTAATAACCAAGATTTGTGTTTGATACGTACACTTTTAAAGTTTGAAATATCTAGGTTTAACTTGAAAAGGTTTGATTTGTATGATCCTATTTCTTTCAGGTTTAAGAAATTGTCTAGATTTAGGAATTTTTTTTTTTTTTGATAAAAAATTGGGTTCTGATGTCAACAGTTTGACAAATTTTTCTAATAGCTCTCTATTTTCTTGTTTTGTGGATTCACTATTACAGAGGGTAGATGCACTAAAATAGAATTTGGATGTGCTAAAAGATATAGTAAAAGCACTGTTAAATAGACCATAGATGTGCCAAACTATCTGGAAAATTTGGATACTAGTAAACTATGATGATATACTGTAGATGCGCTATAAGATATGTTAGATACACTAAAACAGTGGTTGTATGCACTATTTCAGGGCAGCAGATATGCTAAAATACTAAGTGGATTTTCTAAAACAAACTGTGTATGTGCTATTTTAGGGACTGTTCATAGTGTTGTCCATTTCCTCTGGTTTTCCTTAGTAAAAGGATTGATTTCAAGGCACAATATTTTAAACCATGAACATTTTAAAAAGGTGTTTTATTGGTAGTCTCTGATTTTGATAACAAGCCTAATTTTTTCAAAAGGTTCTTCTATTGTAAGAACTAATTTGGCCTATTGGAATATTCTATCACTGGTTGTGGAATAGAAGACTGACAAATAGGTCGACTATGATTGTGTTTTTGTGAAAGTGCTCTTTTTGGAAATAGGCTTGTGAATACAAAGTTTCTAATGCATAATCATTAGTATAACCTCTAGCAAAGTCATGAAACCTATGAATGAAAGTTCTATGTTGAAGCAAGATTTTCCTATTTTGATATAAAATAATCTTCTTTCCAAAAGCTTTTTGTAACTAAGTTGTTTTTTTGGTTCCTTGACTCCTTTTGCAAAGAATTTCTTGACAAATTTTATGGATTTCCAATCCCTAATCATAAATTTTCATATGTTGACTTGTCAAAAATTTTGTGTTATTTCTGGATGATCTTTATCTGATTTAAGTATTTGAAGACATAGCATGCAATTTTTTGAACAAATGTTTCTTAAGTCCTAGAGTCTAAACAATAAGTGTATGTTTAAGAATCAAACATGATTCTTCTTGATTTTCATAGGTTTTTTACAATAAAATACACTTCAAACAAGCTCACTCTTAAGGACAAAAAGGTCATCATAATACTCAATAGCCCACATCTTAAAATTGCATTGACTCACATAGTCGTGTCACCCCTTAGAGGGCACTCGTGTTTTTGTCTTTTCCAAGCGCATACTCAAAGTTATATTTCTTGATCTGTTGAGCAAATGGTCCTTGGAAATTATATAGTGAGTGTCTTGGGGGTAGATTCTTCTATCCCCTTGCATCGTGATTAATACAATGTTCAAAAACTGACAAGTTGGATACTACATTAGGGTTCATCGATAGTGTATCCGTT
>VDFB02078691.1:0-20635 GCA_007258455.2 Sequoia sempervirens | reverse complement strand
CATATTCTGAAGAGTGTTGATGCAAAGGAGAGATCTTTATTAAGTTAATGAGAATCCTCTACTCAGTGTGGACGTAGCCTTAGTTAGGCGAACCACGATAAATCTCGTGTTCTTGTTTGTGCTCTCTTTCATGCTCTATTCAATTTTTGTGTCATTTAAAATTCAACATGTAGTGTTATCAAATGTTAAATGTTTTGAGTTACCCATAGACAAGGCATATCCCTCTCTTTAACGCCTCAAATATATGATGTTTGGTGTCTTCTCAATTATGCATAGCTAACACTTACCTGGTCCCGCAACATTTTAAATTCTTTTGGATTGATTATATTAAAGCGAGTGGCTCTCATGGGGATTGTATTATAAATATGATAAGATTAAGTTTTGACTATTGTAATTACTAATTAGTTTTACCATTATATCTTAATGTGTTAGGAATAACTCCGTAAGGATAGTACATGTTTTACAATTTCATTCTCTCTTCAGAATTTAACCTAATGAGAAAGTATCGAAAAGTATATAACTTGTAAATAATATTTGTAGTGGAAGAAAAAAACCTCATTATTTTCTATACATCCATGTTGTGTTTCAAATTTTAAGAGTAAGTAGCTCATTGTTGCATCTTTATCTAATTTTATCTAACTATATTGTTGTTTTATATTGGACTAGTTTGAGAGGGCATTACACTTTCTCTAGGTTTTTGAGTTCTTCATCATAGGTTTCTCCATAGGTTGTGAAATCATCCATGTAGATTTCCATGGAGTCATGTACAAAATCTGAGAAAATTCTTACCATTTCCCTTTGGAAAGTGGTTGGAGCATTACATAGTCTAAAGGAAAGAACAAAATAGGCATATGTGTCCCAAAGGCATGTAAATGTGGTTTTATCTTGGTACTCTGGAGCTATTATAATATGGTTATAGCCACTTAATCCATCTAGAAAGGAGTACTTTTTACTTGCTAGGGAGTCAAGCACTTGATCAATGAAAGGTAGTGGTAAGTGGCCATTTCTAGTGGTGGTGTTTAATTCTCTATAATCCACACATACTCTCCATTTCCCTCCTTTCTTGAGGACAATAAATAGAGGTGACACCCATTGACTGTCATAAATAGGGTAAATGAAGCCTACATCAAGTAATTTTTGTAACTTAGTTTTGACTATATATGTTAATGCAAGGTTCATCCTCCTCTGGGGTTGTCTAATTTTTTTAAAACCATCATTTATATAGATCACGTGCATGCAAAGGCTATTACATGTTCCTGCATCATAATGGTTAGGGAAGTTTATTGCTCAATAGTTAATTTATTATTAACATTCAACATTCTACCTGGCATAATTTCTAAGGTCTTGGATGTTGATTGTATAGATGAAATTTCAAATCCAACAATATCTAGGACACATTGTTGTGGTAGTAAATAATGGAAAAGCTGAGATATTGATTCTGATGAATTGACAGGTATAATATTCTACAAAGGATCCTGCAGACATGACAAATAGTCCTATTGTTGCAGGTTCCTATCATAGTTATTCTATATATCGTGTGTAATTAAATCATCCTCATCTTGGTTGTTCAATAAAGGGCTACATTCAATGGTTGTGAGAGTTTGTATAGAATACTGGTCTTCTTCATCTAAGGTAGGCCATATGATTTGCTCTAAATCTACATGAGGTTGGGCTGGTGGATAAAGGACCAAATTCTTGGTCATAGTTCCTTTTGAGATTACTATGTTTCCAAACCTACAACCTATAAATGCATTAGTTGTTGCTAACCATGGTCTTCCTAGAATAAAGGGATAACCTACAAGGTTAGCTTTTGGCTGTAGTACTATAATATATGCAGGGCACTCCCATGAATCCAAAGCTATGACCAAGTCCTCAATGATGCCTTTAGGTTTCACAGTTGACCTATCTGCCAACTGTAAAACAATGGGTGTAGGTCTAAGGTTTACTAATTGCAATAGTTGCATTTTTTCCTTAGTCATCACATTGATGGTTACCCCCAAGTTAATCAAGGTGTTTTTGACGAGGGTACCATTTATCTTAACGTTCACATCTAGACTTCTAGGGTTTGTACATTTAGGGATAGTGATATTCCCTAACATGGTGTCAACAAGATTCCCTAAGACATGTATAGTCTGAGGGTCCTTCCTTTTTCTCCTTGGTCTTCTAAGACAAAGGTCTCTCACTATTTTTTTGTAAATGGGAATTTCCTTGATGGCTTGTATGAGCTTGGTATCTTTATACACACATCTTGGAGTTTTCCTAAGAGGTCAGTTTTAGCTTGGTTTTGATGTTTTTGAACACCTAAATGCTCAGGGAATGAAGGCTGTGGACTTCAAGTGGTCTAATTCACCTAGTTTGACTCAAGTTACATAGGTGGATTATTGAAGGTTTTCGGTGAGGGTTCTTCATCTTCCAACTCAATGATTTGAGGGGATGAAGGCCCATCCAATGTTTTCCCTGACCTAAGGTGGACATCACTCACCTTTACCCCATAAGTAGGGTATTGAATAGCCATGTTAGTGTAGGCCTATTGAATAGGCTTATTATTTGGGTTAGGTGCAAGTTAGGCTGGCAATTGAGGTGCCCTTGGTGGATGAGAGGATGGATTTGTTGGATTGGGCATGATGGCTTGTTGTTGTGGCTATAAGGGTTGTTGGTAATTTATATTCTAGTTTTTCCATTGTTGACCCTTCCGCCATTGATTTTTCCATTTGTTTTGTTGTGTCCATTGAGCGTTGTAGTTAGACCCTTGAAAATTTTCTTGTGGCCACATGGGTTGTTGTTGCTAGTTCCAATTTGGTTCGGGATTTTTTCATTGGTTTTGTGTGTTTGCCTAAGGCTAAGGGTTCCAACTAAAAAGTGTTTATTACTAACTAGAAATTATGTTGAAATTCAAAGGATCTTGAGGCATACCTTGTTTTGGTTGACATGGCCTCCTTTGTGCAATGTAGAACAATTTTCCATTGTCACCCTCTAGTTCTTGAAAGTCTATTTTCCCTGGTCTATTCTCTGTGATACTTGCAACCCTTTTACACTTACAATTACCTTTTATCTTTATGTAGTTAGGGTAGT
Source organism: Sequoia sempervirens (assembly GCA_007258455.2). Classification (NCBI taxonomy): domain Eukaryota; kingdom Viridiplantae; phylum Streptophyta; class Pinopsida; order Cupressales; family Cupressaceae; genus Sequoia; species Sequoia sempervirens. The sequence continues at coordinate 17,563 of VDFB02078691.1, read as the reverse complement.
ATTCAACGAGGATTTCCTCTACCTCTTCGTGTTGTTTCTTTACATGTAGAGTATTTAATTGAGTAGCGAAATGGTTTATAATATCTTCTTTCATGTTGGAAAACAAGTTACTCAATTCTGCTCTTGAGACTCCATTAGATTTCTTGTTGATCTAGAAGATGTTCTTTTCCCCTTGTCCTCTTGGTAAAGGTTCTTGAATAGTTTCTACAAAATTTGCAGATTTCTTCAAAAGGTAATTGGTATACTTCTCCTGACCCAATAAGATTAAGGGCATCCATGAAATCATCATTGAATCTTCTTAAGAACACCAACTTCAAGAGTTATTTTGAAATTCAATTTTGTGGATTCTTCTTTAAGTAGAATTGGAGCCTTTCTACACAGTCCTCCATTTGCTTTCTGAGACATTCTGAAAATGTCATCCCTTCTTCTGTCAACCCCTCTATAGTAGTCTTGGTATTTTAATAAGAACTTAGTCTTCATAGTGTCCCAATTTGGAACAACATCTCTTCCTAGACCCATAAACCATCTTACGACAACATACTTCAAGGTTGCTGGAAATAGCTTGAGTCTATGTGCATTAGTTGTGTAGTCATAACTCTTACACAGGATGTAAAACTCAAACAAGAAGGTATTTGGATCCTCAGTTACCAAACCATAGAATATAGGAAATGCTAAAGGAGGTATATTCTTCAAAATAGCTACTCTCTCTTGGTTGGTGATTGGGAACTCAGAAGTGACATGTTCTGGTGGGTCATCCACCACTCCATTAGCCATGGTTTGGAAGGTATACTCTATAGTTGTAGTGGATGTTGGTGAAAGGGAAAGTTCTTCTTTAGGAATACCTTTGCTCTGATAACTGAAATCACCAATATCCTCTATAGCTTCATGTGATGAGGGGATAAATCTTCCCAAGGTGTCTCACTGCCTCGACATACAATAGGTGTGACTTTTTATAGCAACGAATCCTACACAATGTTAGTGAAATGTTCTAGTATTTGATGGAGTAAAACCTAATTGTTCTAATGTTGGAAATAAAATATTAATATATGAAAACTTGAAATAACAAAAATGAATCTTTGAAAGTAGCACCATCCCCAACAATGATGCCAAAAATGTAGAGGCCAACTAATGTTCAGGGAATTTGGTGTCAAACACAATTCAGAGGGGGTCCTACTAAATAGTCCACTAAACCCTTGAAAGGCCTTCATTTAATTTATCAACTAGGGATAATATAAGATTTTGATCATGCTGGAACTGTATGTGCATTCAAAGACTCTTCACTACCTATATCATCCTAACATAGTTGTTTACACATACTGGAAATCATAAATTGCATAATAGTGAAAAGAGGTAATGTTGAAGCTATTGCTACAGGTACTTACAGCTAAAGACTATGACTAGTTCACTGTCAAGAAATGAATTATGTAATTAACCAACACTTGATAACTCAACTAAATTGACTAACTCCGGAGAACAATGCATGGAAACAATTAAAGTATGAATACAGGTCAAGATCTTATTCACATTCACCACATGAAGAATCTGATTAAGACACATAATTATGGAACTAACTATTGTAATAGAAATAAATGTACAAAAAATAAAGCAGGGAACAGTTACCTTGAGTGGCCCTTTCTCAAAGTGAACTCAAATCTAGCTCCTCAAACTAAATTAACATAACAATAACTGAAAATATCTCATTGCATAACTCAAGATATCACAATCCAAAGAGATTTTTTTGGGATGTCTTATTAATAAGATCATGATTGAGAAACAAAACATTATTTGTGTAAAAACAAAAACTAACTAAACATATCTATCTACTATATTCTCTTTTCCAACTTAACTAACTAACTCAACCATTGAACCATTCATATAGGTGCAAGGGAGTCTTATTAGAACAAGGACTCAAAATAGAAATCTAATCATAAATCACTACTCCTTACAAAATAGAGCATGATAAAGTCTGGTTAATGAAAAAACAATTGAAAAGGAAGAAGAATTGAAATAGGACTATAAATCTACTAATATAACGATTTTAAACTGAAACGTGGACTGTAGAAACAATCATGTTAGATTCCCAATTATAGCAGAATTCTTCTCCTTCAGTAGTCTTATTAAATGATGTGATGATTCAAAAAAATCCTGACAAGTAGATGCCTCCAATTATGCAGTTATTGTGCTCTTCTAACTTCCCTTGCATCACTATTGAAACTCCCTTTGGTCGTGAGTTTCACCTCTCGGTTACTGCGGGCTACATTCCACTAGCTCTAGCTCCTTGGTTGCAAAGAGTTAGTTCACACAACATCTACACAATACTAATAACCATAACTTAAACACATATTAATTTTATTTCATACATATCCACATATTAACCATGCAATAACTATCATATCATAATCATATTTCTGTAGAATTTAAACTAGGTCCAAGTTTACATAATGATAATAAAAGATAGTAAAGTTTTAGGGATATATATGAAATAAGTATGTGAAGATGTCTAAAAGCATATGTATTGAAATAAAAAAAAACTAACTAATAGTAGGCCTCATCAGCAACCAAAAATTTAATATCATTAGATCAAATATGAAATATATATATCTCATATCACCAAAATGGATGTAAGCCTCTCTAAACAAGGAATATCAAACTCAAAACATTCCCATATTAGGAAAATAGACCAATAACATCTCCAAAACTTATCATAATTCAAATCAAATACCCAATGAGATAAACATGTCGAACACTCATCAAATGAATCCTACAGAACTAGAAAGCATCACTCAAGATCCATCTCTATGAGAAGACAAAGCATAAAACATAATACATCTAAAAACAAAAATGGGCTAACCTTTCAAATGATTATCTATCGAGTTAAACAAGAGTGGGGAATGATTTTTCTCCTCTAGGATATATGAAGTCTGATAGACTTTATCAAATAACAACCTCCTCTTAGGTCCATCATGAACTAATGTCCATTATCCAAGTGAAAGGCTCCTCAAACTTTTTTCTAAATAACAACAATTGCCTCACCCAAGTCTCCAAGCATCCATGAGCATCTGCAATTGATCAATCCATGCTAAATTCCAAATGCAACACGACATTTACATGAAGCTCTCAAGCACATGACCAAAGTACTCAATACCAAGAGAACTAACCATACCATTGTCAAAGATCCATCCATGGAATCAGGAACCCAAACATGGCATCATGGTCTAACCATCTCCTCCTAGGAGATCACACATGCAACAATGCATACATCATTTTCTCAGGAGAACCTGTATCATGTCAATACTCAAACTAGTATCTAGAGTAAACTATGACACAATACCAAACACACTCTAAACAAAGAATCAACATCTCTAATCACATAAAGATAACCATCTCTTAAAAATGAACTGAAAATGTCAAAGAACTCTTACTGCAACAACAAGATCCAAGAGCTCCTCCATGACACTAACAACCATTGTTGAAGAACATCCATCACAAAATGATGAATATACATCACTGCCAAAGCTCCTACTGAATCGTGATGCTAAGCTCTACATAGCAACATGATAACCATCTCCTAAATGAAGATCCTCCATGGATCTAACACAATAAAATGCAATATCAACAACATCAAATAATAATTAGAACCAGGATCTCCAAGCTAAGAAGATTAACAACATACTACAAGTCCCATAACTTTCCAAGCACTTAACATCATCCATCCTCTCATCTCAATGCAACATAACAATGCATTAATGACCACAAACAAGACCAACTAACAAAGTCTACATCAAGACTAAAATAATCTTGTGAATATAAATAGTCCACATCCAAGTCATCACACCGCAACCAATGGGTAGCTAATCCAAAAATTGCATAAATCGTAGATCCATAACTAATGAAACATGCAAACTTATCATCACATTAGTAACATGAAAAGTTGATATATCAAATAAGATAACATCTAGATTTCAAGACTCAAACACCAGATCAACAACAATCCCAATTTTCCAAACAAATCCACAACTGAGTACCATAGTCAAGGAACTAATCAAGCATTCTTGCAAATCTATAAAATCATCTCCATGCAAATCTAAATCCACTAAAACATCCAAAATAATATATCATCACATATTTCATTTGAACAAGTGAATACTCCATATCTACACAAACTCACAACTTTTAGAACATAGGAAAATTGTAAAAACTTCAAAGAAAATAGGTTGTCTAGAAGCATAAAAAATATAAAGTATACAAACTTCACAACCCACAAACAACTGATGGTAAAACATATATAATTTTTTTCTCAATGATAAAGTTGCAAACCTCCTGATAACATGCATGAATCATACATGCAAACCTGTAACTATCTTACATCTACAAATAACCCACGCGAAAAATAATCTAAAAAATAGTTCATTTGCATATTTGTAAAATCGCAAGGTTTGATTAACCATGTAAAACTGCAAAACCATTGTGTTTACTAACACAAATGCAAATCTATATGCACTTATCATCTGGAAGACCCACAAGTTTGTAAAACACTTGAATAGTTAAGCTAGAAGAATGGAATATCATGAATATGTATTAATATACATTTTTGGCAGAAAATCCACAAAACTCTTAGATCCAACCAACATGAAATTGAGACATGCAAGTACAACCAACCAAAGGAAGAAGAGTTCTAGGAACTCCAGGCCTATTTGTAGGCAAACTCCAAAACCACCATCATGCACAAACATGTTAGAAACCAAGCTATTCTAGAAGCTTACAAATCATTTAATGATCAACTTCGTAGCCTCACTATATTCAACATTAATGAAATAGTATCTTCCGATGCAAAGGACTAAAACAAAGCACCCAACATAAGCACAAAAAACCATAGTAATAACAACACAAGTTTCTCCATATGACTAGGGAGCCAAGCACAAACACCCAACATGAATACTCTAGTGCACATGACCAAAAAATATGAGAACACCACCATGTATGAGGATTTAAAAATAATGTCAAATAGGATCTCCTGATCAATATCATTATAAATGAAAACACATGATCAACTCCAACATACTCCATCTTCTCCATCCTTCAAAAATGCCTACTATCTCTTGAAAACAAGACCAACTGCAAAACTTCCACTCATACAAGAATAATAATTAGTTGATTCCTTTAAAATAGATTCCCTCAAGCTTTCCAAGCTAAGAGATCACAACAAAAGAAATAACCAAAACCTTAAACACCATGAATCAACACATGCAATAACATGCAAGCACATGCAAACAACATGTAAGCATGTGCAAGCAACATGCAAGCTCATGCAAGTACATGAAACCCACATGCAAATACATACAACTCACATACATACACATGCAAGCACATGCAAATCATGGATCTTGCTTTGATACCAAATGAAAGGAAAAGACTATCTCAGAAGGCCTTCCAAGAACCAATATACACCTTCAATATCTTATGTTTATTTAAATAAATTAGATTTCAACAACTTGATACAAGCACATACTACTTTTCCTTAAAGTGAAAACAAACAATTTAATTTCCATCATATTAACCCTTAGAGGAAAGATAATGTAGTTTGTAGATCTAGGAAAATTTTGACAACATAACAACATCCAAATTAACATTTCAAGAATGAGAAAGAAGAAGAATATAATAAATATAGATAGAAGAAAAAGAACAATTATATACATAGGGAAAACCCTTTCGAGTAAAAAACCACACACTCAAAAGCATCAAATCAATGTATTAATCTACAACAAAAAGAGTTACAATTCACTTGTAGACTCATAGCCTTAACATGGAGATTACATCTTTGCTCTCATGGAGGAAATCTGATAGCATAACCCTACAATGAAAAATTCTCCTCACACAGCTCCTCAAGCAAGCTCATATTTATAGAGAAAAAGCTACACTTGCCAAATTATAATTGCACCTCTGAAAATATCACATTAGTCATGCATAACTCCACTTATAATAGCAACTTTCCACTTTCAACTCTTTCTTGAGTTATCTTCAACAATAAAGCTTATAAATAATAAAATAATTAAACATGCTAAGAAAAATCAAAGGTTGAGACACCTTCTTTTTCTTAACACATTTGACATAGAGTTTGTATGGTTGATTCTAATCCCCATGTATCCAATAATTTGAATTGATTATAATCAAATATTTTTGATTAATTATGATAGCATGCAAATCTAATGTTTTGTTATTCGTAATAAACATGTGTTTCATTACACTAAAATTTTCACAACCTTGCAAGTAATATCTACACAACTTAATTTTTCATGAAATTATCATATGCACAATTTCTTTTTAGAACTCGTGTCCATAACTTAGTTCTCATAATACACTTTACAAACAAACAAAAGGAAAATACAAAAAGAAAAATCATATTGCAAGGAGATTATTGTGATGTGAAAACTCCACCACAAAATCCTTGATGTTAGAATATTGTCATTGATATCAAAGCAAATTAACGAGTTTATTATCATTGATGTCAATAAAGATGTCATGAATGTTACGAAAGAATTTGCTGGTCCAAGAAGAAGAAATTTCAATGGCCAAAGGCCACTAATCAATCCTCATATGACATCACTTATAGGTAGCTCGTATGGTAATACTAGGAGCGAAGATTACATGTATATTTGCATCCCATGGTACGTGAAGCACATGGTCATAAAATATTCAAGTCATTAATCAATATTATTGATCCTTTGGAAGTTATAAATGGTATAACAATATGGTTGTAGTTATCATCGACTTTACCTTAATGATGGCAGATTGAAGTGAATATTCCTAGAGGCTGATCCCTTAAGGTTTGAGAAGATTAAAATAAAGTTTGAAGCTAAAGTTATTTGTTATTAAGAAGGCTGGCCCTTATGATATTATCGACCATGTTTGAAGTTATAGATTAAATTCATGTTTAATTGAAAGTTGGCCGACTTATTTTGATATTTATGAGAGAGAAAAATAAACTAAATATTTTACTTATTCTTGGCCAACCATCTTTTCAAGATATACATATATATGAGATTGTCCAAGAATGAAATACTATATATTGAAGAAGGAAGCAATTCTTTTTTATAGAAGAACAATGATTATATTAGAAGTTAATGTATGAGCGATTGGGAGTTTAATATTTAATATAAACAAATGTTTATAGTGGCCAACTCATTAATCTTGGCTGACTTTATGAAGTCAAAAGCATATAGAAGAAGCAAAAATTTAATTCATGCATGGAGTGATTGTTAAGGACAATGATTAAAGTGTAAGATGCAACACTTGAGTTTATGAAGGTAACACACTTTATTTAAAATGATATATGATAAAATTTGAAGATAAATAAAAATATTTAAAAGGCAATCGACATAAAGGAACAATTAACAAAGGGACATGACTATTTAAAAGTTTGTCTTTTCATATGGATATCTCTTTTCAAAGAGATGCATCTTCTCATTTGAATATGTAGATATAGAAAGAAAAACATTTGTTGAAGAAAGTGAGAGAGAGAGTGGAATAAATGTAATATCATACAAAAAAAATTGTGAAAAAGGGAAGTGTGTGAGACACAAAGATATATCATTCAAGAACAAGAAGATATAAGAAGAAGAATATATACATATTTGTGTATGAAGATTTAAGAAAGAGAATAAATGTAGATTTTTGTATGAAGATTTAAGAAAAAGAATATATGCAAATTTATGTGTGAAGATTTTGAGGAGAGGAATAAAATGACATCATTCAAACTCAAGTGAATTTATGAGGAATGGAAAACAAAAGACACATCATACATACACCAATAGTCTTTGAAGAATAGATGTGAGTCTAAGAAGATATGTATGTGATCAAGGGAAGATTTATGAGAAAAGTATAAATACATTCAAGGTAGATTTGTATGAAGAAATTATAGAAGAATTATTGCCATTTGATAGAAGGAAGATTTGTGTAAAGGAGAATATTCAAGAAGGAATACAAAATTAAAAGAGGAGATTGAATTGTACATCATCTTTTGTAGAAGCACATTCATAAGGTGGAATTTTGTTTGGAAGTTGGTGCTTCCTAAATGAGAGATTGGTGTTTCTTGATAAGTTGGTGCTTGGTAGTGGGGGTTGGTGCCTCTAGTAGGTTGGTTCCTACAAATTGTGGGGATTGGTGTCTCTAGTAGGTAGGTGCCTACAAATTGTGGGGATTGGTGTCTCTAGTAGGTTGGTGCCTACAAATTGTGGAGATTGGCATCTCTAGTAAGTTGGTGCCTACAAATCATTTAAGAGAGGATTGGTGTCTCCTATGGGTTGGTGCTTACGAAACTTGTAAGAGAGTTTTATACAATCAATATTTTGTCATGGTTTTCTTTTGTAAGGGTTGCCACGTAAATCATTTTTTCTTGTGTTAATGCATAATTATTAGATCTTGTGTGAATGATGTTGTGCAATTGATATTATTGTGGTTGTTAGTTTGAAAAGTAAAGAATTGTATTATATTGATTCACCCCCCTCTTAGTATAATTGTGTGCTCATCAGTTGGTATCATATCCATCTACTTCAAAAATAGCTTAACTACTTAAAGGTAGATCTCAAATAGCACACAATGGTTGGTCAAGAAGGATTTGGATTCTCCTAAAACACGGCACCATTGTTCGATGGAACAAACTATGATTTTTAGAGCATAAAGATGAGAACCTATTTAATGGATCTATATTTTGATATATGGAATTTTTTAGTAAGTGGTTATAAATATCTTGCAACTCTTCCAACGGATTTGATGAAGGAAAGCAAAAATAATGCAAAAGTTATTAATGTTATTTTGTGTGGCTTGTTCGAATTGGAGTTTGTGAAAGTAATGGATTGTGTTTTAGCCAAGGAGATCTAGGATAAGCTGAATAATATTTATGAAGGAGATGGAAAATTAAAGAAGTCAAAGCTTCAAAACCATAGGGATCAATTTGAAAGTATTAAGATGGAAGAAGATGAGAACATGCTTATAATGATAATAAATATTGAATATTTTACTTACAAGGCTTGAGGAATTCAAATAGAACAAGAGAGCTATGAGAGAATGTTGTGTGAGTGTTATGGAAATCTATAACAAGTTGTAGAGATTTATGTGTGAGCTTGAGAGTGAAAGAGAGCTAAGATAGAGAGAGAGTTTCCTAAAATATTTTATTCAAAAATAAGAAGAGGGAAAAGGAAGAGGTTGTCAAGCTGTTACAAATCATTCCAATGAGCCTTTGAAGAATAAATTGTCATGGGACACTAGTGTTACGTGCGGAATTCTATGCTAGGTATTAATATATAGATAATTTATTCTAAAAAATAACAAGAGACAGAAAAAAATAGGGTTGACATAAATATAACATAAAGAAATGACCCTAAAAAAGAAGGCTTGAGCACCCGAAGAGGGAAAAAAGTTGATGCAAGGGCTGAAATGAGCCTACACACACTAAGGGAATGGACATCAAAGTGGGCATAAAATATAGGTGAAATTGCAAGGGTATGCAATTTACAACACTAAATTTTCCCCCCACTTTAGCGAGCTTATGAACATATGTGAATATGCATGCTAAATTAAAAGGGAAATATATTGAAAATAAACGATATCATAAAAATAAAAGGATAATGTAGAGGACAATAAAAAATCTTCAAGTGAAGAAACCATGCCCCCATACTAAAAACCCAAAAAATAAGAACATTAAATAATAAAAACTCTACACAAGATAACATAGAAAATAAAAATATACAAAACCATGGGGTTAGAACATCATAAACATAGACATGCATATAAAAAAATAGATAACACATATGCAAAGGAGAAAATTACACAATAAAATAAAAAAAAAAGCTAAAATTTTGAGTCAACAAAGTGAAAGAGACCTGGATGTGGGAGGTATTCTCAATACTATGCATCACCCCTAGAATACAACATAAACACAACACATATAAGGATTCTTAAATGAAGAGAAGAATGTTATGATTGATTGCTTCAAGGAGGGAATACATCCAAGAGACAGGGAATCAATCGATATAGAAGAGAGTACATGAATTGGACACTAACTTACTCTATCACTAGGGGTCATGTAAATGATAATGTCAAAAATAGATTATGATATAGCAAGTTGTGTTATGCTAGGTGATCATTGATATAAAAGATAAATTGGATAAAGAACACAGTCTAGCAAATTGCATTATCCTAGAGGTGGACCATTGATGTAAAAGATAAATAACACCTCAAGGGGATAAAACAAATAAGTTATGTAGATGGAAAAAATAGACAAGGTGCATGTAAGAATTCATAGATGAACAACATATATGTCCCCCTTAAAATATTAACATGTGTAGTGTATTGATATTTTAAAGAAAAGAAGAGGGAAAGAGAGAAGAGAGGGAATCCTTAAGAAAGTTGCACACTTTCAAAATAAGTTGTCATTTCCCCCAGAATATAGGTGAGGAAAACTATATAAAGAATATTGTGTTGTTACCATGAAATGAATATGGTTGCACATGAGATTGTACCACCATGAATGATAATGGGAAAACAAAGAAAGCTATGATTTCTACATAGTGGGTAGCAACACAATAGAAGAATAATGTTTATCATGTAGAATGAACTGGGAAAAGGTGAAACTCGATGCCACTTATGATTTGAATAAGAAACATGTGCATCAATAAATGGAATATTAATGGTACCAAAGTCAAGAAGTTGTATTTTATCTTACTAGGCTTGACATTCATTGGTAGAATTGCCTAGCACTTGATGATATGCACAAAAATGATTTTTTGTTTGATTATGTTTATGAAATTTATTATGTGTACGATGAGGAAGAGCGATCAAGTGGGATTTGAGAAGCCTCAATAATATATTCTCTTTCTTAGATAAAGGAGCAGTAAGTAGTCCTTTCTCTTGTGGAGAAAGGTCTAACTGTTCAAAAGAAGAATTCATAGATACATCAAAAGATGGAGGGGATGTCGATAAAGAAGAAGGTTGGTAACCTAAACCCACTATAAAAGAGTGTTTTGTGGGTTCCCTCTTTTTTCCATGTGCCCAAGACCATTTCTTTTGTATCCGTGCTTATCTAAATAATTTTAAATTTAAGCCCATAACATGTCTCCAAATTAGAGGGTGGAGAGTCAACATCACTATCCTTAACAAAATGAGAAATATAAGTGCATGTTTGAGAAGAAGTACTTGTTGAATTTACAAAAGAAAAATGATCCATTTTAGTAGGAGAATTCAAATCCTTGTTAAATGAATGAATGCCAAAGTTTGAAGGGTCAAGCTTATACTCACCAGGCCTAAGGGGGATGAAGTCCAAGGAGACCCAATCAACACCATGACATGCATTATCATTAGAAGAAGGATGACTAGTAGGACCATAATTAGAAGGATTTGATTATGGAATTATGATTTTAGGAGATAATGATGGAATAAAATTCTTTAAAATAGGAGGATTTGAAGACTGACCAACTTCAACTAATTGACAATATTAAAGGGCAATAGGGTCATCATTTATTGTAATAAATTTATTATTATGAATAAATTTAATAGATTGATACAAGGTAGATGAGACAACACCCATAGCATGGATCCAAAATCTACCTAGAAAAATCTTATATGGTAAAGCACATGGCATGATGTATACCAAGGTAGGTAAGGTAATGGGTCCTAGAATCAAAGGTAATATTATTGTACCTAGAGCTTATCAACCAATGTTATCAAATCCATGAATAGATAAATATGAAAAACCAAGAGAATTAGCATCTATATTAAGTCGAGGTAATAGATTCACACTATATAATGATGCAGGAGCATACCTGGTTGTAAAGCAATCATGTATCAACCAAAATCATTTCTTTTTTTGCATTTCTATCAATTGCAGTTTCAACATTTCATTCCATATTTCACTGTATTATCATTTATCAGCTCACAGAGAAGGATATAACATCTACACATCAACATCTATCACATATCCATATTTCAGATCATTTGCATTTTTCTATCGAAAGTTATCGCTCTCAAAATTTTATTGTAATTACTAGTCAGCACATTTGGAGTTGACTTGGTCCAAATTTCTTAGTGCACACCCATTCCATAATGTGCAGAGCCTAATGGGACATCACACAAGCATTTTAGGTTCAATGGGACCTATCATGGATATTTGTAAGTCATTATATTTTGCGAAGGAATATATTTTCATGTTTTGAGGCCAACCTTTCATGCTTGATTATTCATCAAGTTTATGAACCTTTGTGGTCAACGAGAACATTTTTTGAGCTTGAGTAGCATATTTATAATCATTTCTAACTAATAGGAAGTCAGTAGTTTGAGAAGATTTTTTTAGGATTCAATATTTTTGCACTTCCCCATTGAGGGACTGTAATAAGGCCTTTGGTGAATTGTAATGTTGAATGTCCTTGCATCAGGCTTGTGAGCCCTAGAATTCACCCATGAGGCATATGTTGCATGTAAGATTTCAAATTCAATAAAGAATCATATTTGTAGATCATTTTTTGGTGTTATTTCTACTGTGTTGACTCAAGCTGCATGATTTGGACAATTCTTTTTGAACCCTCCATTCGTGACTGCACCAAGTGGTATCAGAGCAAGTTTGCAAGTCTTGAAGGCATTCCTTGAGGTGAAAAGATCACTGACTTAAGGTAGATTGCATGTGTTTTCAACTGATCGCCAATTGTGAGATAGTTGAAACCCTTGTAGCCATATCACCGAATTGAGGCAGTTGAATTGAATTCAAGGGGAGAGATGCTGCCAAGGAGAGCACCTCCTAGGGTGAATGCTGTTGGAAGAATGGATTAGATGTTGGAAATGATGCATGAGATGTGAGTCCGATTAAATGCAGTAGAAGAAAATTGAAGGTGAGGCCTAAACCCTAGACATAAGGATGAAAGTGATGATGAAGTAGATCATGCTGTGAACCAATTCGTAGAAGTCCTAGGTGAAGAAGAAGAAAAATTAGATCAAATGAAGATGTTGAAAGTGATCTATGAAATTGGTAAGCGACTTAGAATTGAAATTCAAAATTATGCAGGAAATTTAAACCCTAAAGAGTTGATTGATTGGATCAATGAAATGGAGGAATACTTTGAATATGAAGAAATTGAATATCTAGAAAGAGTTAGATTTGCAAAAACAAAGTTGAAAGGTCATGCTACATTATGGTGGAAAGTTTAATTGGATAGAAATAGAAGAGAAAAAGAGAAAATTACCAAATGGGATAGAATGGTGAAAAAGTTGAAGAATCAATTCATACTAGCTAATTATGAATTGGAATTATTGAAAATATTTTAGAACTCGAGACAAAAGGAGACATCTATGAAGGAATATATTGAAGACTTATAGAAAATGATAATTAGAATCAGTCATAGCGAAGCAAGCAAAGAGAAGGTTGCAAGATGCATCAATGGATTGTGATCAAACATTCAAGAAGAATTGAGCTTGGTAAAGATGATATCAGTTGAAGAAGCATACCGGTTTTCCTTGAAGGTAGAAGAGAAGCTAAACAAGAAGTTTGAACAAAGACAAAGAAGTGCAAGAGGAATATTTTAGAGGAGTAGATCACAATTCAAAGAAAGAAGACATTATGCAAAGCAAAGCAAAGATGTAAAGCCCTATCAAAGTGAAGAGAAGGACAATAATTCATACTGCAGAGGAAGAGAGGATAGAAATTTCTATTGTAGTGACAAAGAAAGTCATAATTATTACTTCAATGAAGGATACCAAAGAGATAAAGGGAGATATGAGAGAAGACCATTCAAAGGAACCTGTTTCAAGTGTGAAGGTGAATGACACAGAGCTTTTGAGTGTCATCAAGGAAGTACCAAAAAGAAACCTAAACATACCAGAAGAGCAACTTATGTGGATGAGGAACCTATTGAATTCGATAATTCAATTGGGAAACTACAAAAAATTGAATCATTGGTGATGAGGAGAGCTTTGATGCATGAAGAAGTGACTGATGAACCACCACATAGAAAAAGTTCTATTTAGAACCAAATGTAAGTCCATAGGAAATGTATGTAAAGTTATCATTGATAGTGGTAGTACTGATAATTTAGTTTCAATGGAGATGGTAACCAAGTTGAATTTGGAGAGATTGAAACACCCAAACCCTTATAGGATAGCCTGGATTCAAGATGAGCATAAGATATTTGTGAATAAGAAATGTTTGGTGAAATTTAATATTGGATTAAATAGGGATGTGTTGGATGTTTTGGTGTGTTTCTGATATGTGGTTGTCATTGATATCAACACTATTATCCTTGTTGCATTAGAAGCTGTATATGTCGAGGATAATGAGAAAATTGTAATAAGAAGTGCTACAGGTTGTTAGAGGTGAAGTGAAGTTCTTTCTGTCAGTGTGTTCAGCTCATTTCTATTCTGAGGTTGTGGAATAAAGGGTTTCTTTTTTAGTATATCTAGTTTATCCATGCCAAGTTTCAAAGATCCACACAAAGATTTGATCGAGTTATGAAGATTTGTATTCTGACAGTTTTTCTGTTACTTTAGTTTGTGTTCCTGAATGAAGATCATGTGATTCCAATAAGTTCAGTTGTTGTGGATGCTTATCTGGTGTTTCATGATGCTTGTGGATGTTTCTAGTTCGTGCTCTATCTATGTTGCACATCCACATTGATCGTTGTGCTCGTGATCTGAGATTTTCTCTTGCATGTTCATGTTTTTCATGTTCTTGGCTGACAAGGTGTTGAAGCGTGTTGTGGATCTTCAAGGATTAATTAATTGAAGTGGTTCATGTTTGAGGATGTTATTTTTGGTCTTCACTATTTTGTGGCCGACCTTGGTTGATTCACATGGATAATCTTTATTGATTTGAGCCGGCAGTTTATATTCATTTTATTACTTCTTTGGAGCCAACTTATAGCGATGTAATTTCTTGTTGCAGATATATAAGAGCGATTGTTTTATCATTTGAAGGCATGAGTGTGTGTGTGTGTGTGTGTGTGGGAAGTTTAAGAGTCTTATGTGCAAATAAAGTTCAGATCATTTGAAGGTAGAGCATAAAGTGAAGAAGAGTGAAGAAGAGTGAAGAAGTGTTCATGTGCTTAACTGGAACTGTAACTAGACATTAGTAGATGCTATCTTCTTAGTTCAAAGTCTGATAGATTTAATCAAAACATTTCTATAAGATAGTGTGTCTTCCTTTGGGTTGTAAGCCTATTTTGTATTTGAGCAGTGATCTCTAGGTAGTGTGCCTGAATGGAAGTGCATTCCCCATTTATATTCTTTTATACTTTTAACAAGGTATAATCTTGAGGATTGACCTCCACCATGGTTTTTCGCCTAACAAGGTTTCCGTGTAAAAATATTGGTGTTATGTGTGATTCTGATATGTTGTTCATTTATGCTTTCATGATTAATGTTCAAATATTATAATAAGGTAAATAAGTTGAATAATTTTGAAATTTGGTGCCAATGATTCACCCCCCCTCTCAGTTGTATGCCCTTGTGTTTCCAACAATTGGTATTAGAGCTTGTGGTTCCTTGGAAGAAGTTTAACAACTTGAGGTGACCGGGGATGGCAACTTAGAAGAAGGATAGTCCTAGATTTTATGGAACAAATTATTCTTTATGGAAGACTCGAATGGAGTTCCATCTGAGATGCATTGGTGAACCCTACTGGAGAATTACAAGTAATAGATATGTTATTCCAACGAATATTACTTATGCTAAGTATAATATTAGGGCTAAGGAGGAGTTTTTGAGTGCTTTGACTAATATTGAGATGAAAAATGTGATGGATCTAAAGACTACTTATTGAGATGATGCTCATGTGAAGATTGCTAAGCTACAAAGTTTGAAAGGGAAATATGAAAAGTTGAAAATGGGTGATGATGAAAATATTACTACTTTCATGCAAAGAGTGAATGAACTTGTGTGTGGTATTAGATGTGTTGGTGTACAGATAGACGAATTAGAAATTGTTGCTAAAGTGCTTAGATCCTTCCCTGGTTCTTACAAAGTCAAGGCTAGTGCTATTGAAGAGCTTCAAACTATAACTAATGTTACTAGAGATATGTTAATTGGTAAGCTTACTGCTTTTGAGTTGAGTGAATTTGGTGATGCACTTCCTAAGGTTGAATCTGCATTCAAGGCGACTACTTCTAGAAGAGATAGATAGAGATATGATTGGGGTGAAATTTCATCTAGAAAGACATTCAAGTATGAGGATGAAATGAGACAACTCGATGAAGAAGAAAGAGAGCTTGAAGAACTTGAAGCATTGATTGTGAAAAGAGAAGCCAAAGGACAAGGTAAGTATAAAGGAAAGCTGCCTATTAAATGTTTCTCTTGCAATAAGATAGGCCATTTTGCATCAAGGTGTCCTGAGAGAGTTTCCAAGCCAAGATTTAACAAGCCTAAATTCCAAAAGAAGTGTTACTATGCTACTGATGAAGGTGTGATAGATGATGAATTTGACAAAGGAAATGCAAGTGAAGATGAATTTGTGTTTATTGCTATCAAAGGGAAAATAATCCGTGCCTCTGAATATGCTGGTTAATAGGAAATGTGGGAAAATCCCTAGCTGCTCAAGTTGAAGAGAAAGATGAATGGGTAATTGATAGTGGTTGTTCTCATCATATGATAGGAGATAAAAGTATGATGGTGGTGTTGTGAGATTTGGTGATAATACATCTGGTGTGATCCATGGAAGAGGATGCATTTCTCTTGATGGTAAGAATAATATTGATGATGTCTTGTATGTTGAAGGTTTAAAGCTAATATTTTAAGTGTTGGACAGATGGTTTATAAGGGATACAATCTTCAGTTCATGGATAGTAAGTGCAAAATATTGGGAAATTCTAGAAATGTGATTACATTAGGTACAAAAACAAAAGGTAATAATATTTTCCACAGTCTTTGCTAGTAAAAGTTATTTGATTGCTCAAGTTTATGAAATTTGGTTATGGCATAGGAGAATGTGTCATGTTAACTTTGATAATATTGTCAAGATAAGTTATACTAAAGAACTGTGATCTTCCTAAGGCTGATAAGAGCCTACTAATGCCATATGCAAAGAATGTCAGTTAGGAAAGAAACAAGAATCTCATTTTGAAGTAAATAGAAAAATTCAAATGGATTGTTGGATCTTGTGCATACTGATTTGTGTGGTCCTACTATAACTAGAAGTTTACAAGGATACATGTATTTCATGCTGCTTATTGATGACTATTCAAGGATGATGTGGGATACTTTCTTAAGGGATAAATCTGAAGCTCTCGAAGAGTTCAAGGTCTTTAGGGCTACGATTGAGATAGAGACAGGTCTGAAGATTAAATTTCTGAGATCATATAGAGGTGGTGAATTCACTTCCAGTGAGTTTAATTCTTTTTGTGAAGAGCATGGAATAAAGAGACAATTATCTGCACCATGGACCCCTCAACAAAATGGAGTTGTGGAGAGGAAGAACAAAATAATTCTAAATGTTGCTAGAACCATGATTTTGAAAGGAAATGTACCTCATATCTACTAGAGAGAAGCTATGAGTATTGCTATGTACACACTTAATTGGGTACAAATCAAAGGT
>VDFB02078690.1:0-13706 GCA_007258455.2 Sequoia sempervirens | reverse complement strand
ATAGTTCTTTCAATTGTTTTCTTGTCTCTTTGTAAATATTTTGGTTTCTTTGTGCTTGCTGGCCTAAAACAGGCAGTGTTGAGTAAATGGGGTGCCAGAGCACTTTTCCACCGTACAAACCATACGGCCTTTTGGAAATAGTGCCTAGACACCATGCTTGTACATATGTTAGTTGGTAGGTTTTGTTTGAGTGCAGGAGTTGCTAGCAAAGTGATGCCCTAGGCGAGCCAATGCAGGTCCGGCTAGGAAAAACTTGTTGTGCAAGTCACAAATCTTGCAGGGGTGCTGAGCAATTCAGGATTTTATTCTTGGAGGAGGTAAGGTAGTGTGTTACCTTGTTAGTACATGAAGGAGGAGGCTCCATCTGTCCATTTGGTGTGTAAACAAATTGGAAGTTTTCTAACTATCAAGGGAAGGCTTAAAACCTTAATTTTTGCTCCATTTCATGTTTGAGCTTTGTACGGACAGTGGAAGGCTGAGACCTCAAGAATATTTGAGTGTTGTCCATGTGAACCAAGAACCTTGGAAAAAGAGTGGGAAGTCCTTTTGAGATTTGTGAGTTCTAACCTGTTTTGTAGGTGAAGGAGACCTAATAGGGGCTCAAGGGCTACTAGCCTTTCAAACCCTAGCTAAAGAATTGGTGAGAGCGATGGGAAGTTGAAGTCTTGGAGGTTGTTCAAACACCTTTGGAGGACAGTTTGAAGCCTTTAAGACTTATCACTACCCCTGCAAGAGTTGATGGAGTGTTGAGGAAGATTGGTCTTTAGTATAGTGTAAAGGCTAAGGAAGAGTTGTGGCAATGAACCAAGGTGGACTTGGTGGTTGGAGTTTGTGATAGAAGAGGGGTTGGTCAAACAAACCAGGGGCACCTAGTCATGAGTAGGGACCCATAGGTTAGATTGGTGAAGCAAAGCACCAAGGAGGTCTTACAAGGAAAGGCCTAGAGCGTGAATCAATGATTGGATTCCTCCAACTTCCCATCGCATTGCATCGAGCAAAGCAAAAGATTTGGGATTGATCTTGTACGAGAAAGAGTCTAGTGGTTCTAGCATCATGGTGACAAATGATGAGTTGGCCAAGAGGGTTGAAGAAATAGACGAAGACAATAGGGTATTGAGAGAAAAGTTAGACCAACTTGAGCAAGCACTGAATGTTATGCGGTTTGATGGAAGAATAGCAAAGAAGAAGAGGTTGCAAAGGAGGATAGAATCCCTGAACTTGACCCTATATTGAAGGAGGATCCCTTCTTTGAAAGTATCAAGGCTTTCTGAGTGGAAAATCACTTGAAGTTGAAAGTACCCACTTTTAGTGGAAAGATGGAGGCTAGTTTAGTGGATTGGATAGAGGGAATGGAAACCATTTTGAGTGTGATGCGGAGTCACCAAGCAATAAAAAGGTAAAGGTGGCTAAATCAAGACTAAGAGGTTTTGCCTTAACTTGGTGGAAATTCATTCAGATAGAGAGGGAGAAGGAAGGCAAGCAACCTATCTCTACTTGGAAGGGAATGGTTGCCAAGGTGAAAGAAGCATACCTACTTGAAGACTATGAAATTCAATTGCATAAGAGTGGAGACAGAAGTTTGAGGCAAAGAGATCAGATGTGGTGTTCTATAACGAGGGAGTTTCAAAGACTTTGCATGAGGTCCAATGTCACGTGAGGGATGAAAGCATCAAGGTGGCAAGGTATCTCTGAACGGTTTGAAGTGGAACATTCAAGAGGAGATGGTTCTCTTAAGCCCCAAAGTGCAACTAATGTTATCAATTGGCATTAAAGATTGAAGAGGAGTAAGAGGAAGCAAGACCGACTTAAGGGTAGAGGCAAAGGCAGAGATCAAAGAGATCAAAGAGGACAACGTGGTGGCTACCAAGGTAGAGGCAATGACCAAAGAAACCAAGGAGAGTCAAAACTCACAGAGCATGGAGGTGAAACATATACAAGAGGTGGATATAACAGGGGTAGAGGACCTCAAGGAGGTTCAAACAGAGGAAGAGGAGCAAGCAGAAGCAATTCTTATTTTGCAAACATGAAGTGTTACCATTGTAATCAAATAGGTCATCCTGCTTATAGGTGCCCGGAGAAAGCATCTTCATCAAGCAATGAAAAGAGAGTGGCTTATGCACAAGAGGACACCATGAGTCCTAAGGCATCTGAGGTCAGTCATATTGAATCTGAGGTAGGAGAGAATCTGATGTTCAACAAGGTTCTGATCAGACAACCGGTTAAAGAGGAACCAAAACAGAGGAGGGCTCTATTTAGAGTAAGGTGCAAGATACTTGGAAAAGTGTGCAAGGTCATAGTAGATTCAGGTTCAACAGACAATATCATATCAAAGGAGGCAGTAATTAAACTGAAATTAGAGAAGTCACCTCATACTAACCCCTACAAGGTCACTTGGCTAAACAAAGGGTAGAGTGTTTTAGTAAATGAGCAGGTAACGGTGGAGTTTTCCATTGGAGGATACAAAGATAAGCTGATTTGTGATGTATTACCCATGGATGCATGCCATCTTCTACTAGGCAGACCATGGCAATATGACAGAGGTGCCATATATGATGGGAGAGAGAATACAATCTCATTCAAGAAGGATGGGAAGACTTTTAAGTTGCAGTCACTGTCAGAAGAAGAAGAGGGACAGTCAAAGGCACCAAACATCATGTTGAGTAGTGGGAAGGAGTTCCTTAACAATCTACATCAAGGAGGTGAAGGATATGTGGTTTTAATGCAGTCAAAAGATGAAGAAGAGACTAAAAAGATAGTCATACCAGAATCAGTCCAAAAGCTGCTAGAAAAGTATAAGGATATTGTCAGTGATGGTACACCTGCAACTTTGCCTCCAAAGAGAGCTATAAGTCATCAAATTGACTTCATACCTGGAGCTTCATTACCTAACAAAGCAACATACAAGCTTACACCAAATTAGAATCTTGAGGTAGCTAGGCAAGTGAAGGAGTTGTTGGATCAAGGCTTGATTCAAAAGAGTATTAGCCCTTGTGCAGTACCAGTGGTCTTAGCAACCAAGAAAGGAGGTAAGTGGAGACTTTGCACTAACTCTAGAGCAATAAATAGGATCACAATTAGGTATAGGTTCCCTATTCCTAGAATTGAGGACTTAATGGATTGTCTTGGAGGTGCACAATACTTCACCAAGTTGGATCTCAAGAGTGGGTATCATCAGATCAGAATTAAGGATGGTGATGAGTGGAAGACAACTTTTAAGACAAATGATGGGTTATATGAGTGGAGAGTGATGCCATTTGGTCTCTTCAATGCCCCTAGCACATTCATGAGGCTCATGAATGAAGTGCTTAAGGACTTTACAGGGATATTTGTGATAGTGTACCTTGATGACATCCTCATATACAACAAGACAACAGAAGAGCATTTGAAACATGTGGAGCAAGTTCTTAGAAGATTGCAAGAAGAGAAGTTGGAAATCAATCTAGAGAAGTGTGAATTCTTTAAGCAAGAGCTGGGCTCATTTGGGTTTTGTAGTGTCCAAAGGATCATTGAAGATGATCCAAGCAAGGTGGAAGCTATCCTAAACTCCGACTCACACCAACCACTGTGGACCGAGGTAAGAAGTTTCCATGGATTGCTCAATTTACAGGGAAATTCATAAGGAATTTTAGTGGTATATGTGCACCGGCCTTAGATACAATCATATGGTTTAAAACTAAGTTTGTGTGGACTCAAGAAGTTGAGAAAGGGTTTGAAAAACTGAAACAAGAGGTGGCAACTCAACCAATTCTCTTATTACCTATTTTTGACAAGTTGTTCACCGTGGAATGTGATGCAAGTGGAGTGGCAGTAAGAGGAGTGCTAAGTCAAGAGGGGCAGGCCTATAGCCTTCTTTAGTGAGAAGCTCAATGAAACAAAGAAGAATTATTCAACCTATGACTTAGAACTTTATGCTTTGGTTCAGTCACTTAGGAAATGGAGGCATTATCTTCTACCCAAGGAGTTTGTAGTCTTTACTGACAATCAGGCACTCAGTTTTATCAACACTCAAGAGAAGTTGAGTAATAGGCATTTGAAATGGATGGAATACATCCAAGCTTTTACCTTCACCATCAAGCACAAGAAGGGACAGCTAAACAAAGTGGCAGATGCATTGAGCAGGAGATTGTTGATAGTCCAAGAGATACAGATCAAGAGCATTGGCATAAAGAGTTTCAAGGATCTATATGGAGATGATGAAGACTTTTCAGAGGCCTATAAGGTATGTTCTAACTTTGAGAACCATTTCCATAGCCAATACTCTAAATATACTTTGCAAAATGGGTTATTGTTTAAGGGAAATCAGTTATGTGTCCCAAGAGGTTCAATGAGGGAAAATATGATTAGAAAACATCATTCCAACCACAAAAATGCCTGAAGGCATACATCTAAGTCATAAACTCATTCTATACTTCCACATTTTGCCTAGTGTGCTCTCTATGGGGTTGGAGGAATCAATCACTGATTCTTGCTCTAGGCCTTTCCTTGTAAGACCTCCTTGGTGCTTTCTTCACCACCTAACCTATATAGGTCCCTACTCATGACTAGGTGCCCCCGGGGTTTGTCCGAATTAACCCCTCTTCTATCATTCATCAGGATCATACATTGATCTTCTTGCCCCTCCTAAAGTTTGGACCACATCCATTACCTCCACATAAAACTGGACATCCTTGGTCTTCTTGGTTCCCACACCATGATATGGTTATGCAAATGAAAATGAAGCAAAGTAATCATCTCCTTCTCCATTGGATGGAAGAATGCATGTTTAATGTTTTGATACATGATATCAACTCTCTTCTTCTCTCATGGTTGAATATCAAAATCCAGTATGGTGGGCCTCTAGAGTTCTAGTCATCTTTTCTTCCTCTTCCACCAAATGTTGTCCTCGATCCATGTCCGCAGCCTAATTGACTTTGTTTTTGAAAGCTAAAGTTTCTCCCGAGTCACTAGTGTAGCTCTCTCTACCTTTTCAGACTCTTTCATTACTATAAATCATCTCTAGGATTTAATCATTTGTACCACATGGTTGATGTGCTTTGAATCCTTGCATCTAAGGGGTTTAAAACCTTAGGGGCCTTAGATGAGAAAAATAAGTAATGTTTTTCTTTTCTTTTTATGTGAGGACCTAGTAGTGAGATAAAAGAGGACTATATAGAAAAATGAAAAAAGAAGACATAAAAATTCATGGACCATACTATATCACCTACATGCTAGCTAACAAGGACATGAATGAAGTAGATTTAGGTATGATAGGGGTATTGCAAGGTATATTTGAGAAATATATAAGAATGAATAAGAATTCAATGGATCAAATTAGTGTCAAATGTTTTCCTAAAGATCTCCTACCACCCTATTAGGGAATTTAATCATTTCTAAGCATTTTCCCATCAGTCTCTATGGAAAAGTTTGAGGAGGCTCCAATAGTTGAGAGTTTAATGAGTACTTATAACTTCTTTCCATGCAATCATGATTAGTTATATAATTCATAGGGAAACTTGATGAGCTATGCAACAAATGAAGAGAATATAGGGTATTTTGACCTAGTCTTAAGCATCTCCAAGCGTCTAGGAGATATTGAAGGAGTCTTGGCTGATAGATAGGGTCGAGGATAGAAATTTTATTTTTGGTTACATGGACATCATGTAGGACATCCATCGTCTTATTCTTGGTTACGTTGACATCACAAAAAATTATATAGGATGGAGTAGAATGTAGCTCTACCTTTGTTAGTTCCATGTTAAATTTTTATTATATATAGCTTGCTAGTGTAGGAATTATAAGACAAACAATCATGGTATGACCATTCTTAAAAGATTTCAAATAATAACCTAGTGAACCCATATACCTTTATGACTATATATACACAAATCTAGATTAAACTTAGAATTCATTAACTTTTAAGTTCTCTTTATTCTATATTACCTCGAAAGTTTGGAGAAAATCTACCAAGACTCTGAGGTGTTTCCTGAAACCTCCAACAACACCCCTGCTCTCAACATCCAAAATCACATATTAAAATGCCTCATTCGTGAAAAACAATGCTATTAATTGACATGTAATAAATTATAATTGCTTACACATGTAATAAATTTATAATTGTTTACTAACTTACATACCCTAACGATAGGTACCAAAAATAAGTAGATTGATCGTGTACCCAGTGGTCAACACTGTGACCTTGCAATTTTATTAAAATAATAAAACTAAATTAGTTAATCTTGCATTTCACAATTGAAATTTAATAAACTAAATTCAATGAACATGTTGAATTTTACCTGACTGTCAATACCATATGCATCATGCAGAATGTCAGCCGCCCTCTCCATCCCCATAGATGCATACGGATCAGGCTGCGTAGAAGTATATGGATCCTGTGTAGCACCCTCCTGAGGGCCGGTAGGGTCATACGAACAAGTGGCTCCATAAGATCGACACACATGGCCTCAAAGGCCACCACCTGAAGACTCCCCTAGATTGCGATGTACAATGGGGCTAGTGTGGTGGATGACACTCCGAGTCAAGGATGTGATCGCCTACAAAGTCTCTGCACACGCATCTCCTTGCACCCAGCATCACACCGGCCACGAGGCTGCCTAGCGAGGTCACTGCCGCGGGTAGGATCCTCACTGCATCAGGCTTCCATCCTGGTGGCCGACTTCACCTCCCAAACTCCCTCATATCAAAATAATTCAAGATTTGGTTCAATACAAACTCACAGTATAATTTCCTAAGAAAATATTGGGGGACTTCATAGTTATTGCACGGTGGGTAATCAAAGACCATATACCATCTGTCATAAAAACGGTTCCTAATCTCTTGGTGGTGGCACCAATGAATAGGAAACCTCTTTGCATTGAGGGTGAGATTTTGATTTGTTTTAGGGTCAGTGAATAGAGAGCACAAATCGCCTTTAGTAATCTTTAAATCTTTTACTTGTTTATATGATAATTTGTCTGCATAATATGCCCTCGATGTTTGCCTCCTATTTTTCCATCTAGATATTTGTTGGGTAATTGCATCTACATTTTTTAACAAATCCTTCAATGAATTTGCTAGATGTATTCTTTCTGTGGTTGAAGAATTTTGATCACTCAACCTACTAATAAGATCCTCAACTTCTTTTCTATTGTTTTCAATTTCACTCCTCAAATTTTCTTGAGTGCTAGGAGGGTATTGAGAGAATGGTGGGGGAGGTTGATTTTGTTGAGCTGATTTGGTTGAGGATTTTCCTCCTCTTGTTGAGGATTTCCTACAAATTAAAAAAAAACATTCATTTCTAGACTAAAACAAACAAAATCAATTTAAAACTAACAAATTCAAAACAAATACCAAACAATACTTACCTCTTGCATCTCTTCGTCATTGTGGCGCCATATTTGTGAAGAAATCCAATTGCTGTTGATGAATTTTGAAGAAATCACCTCTCCAAGAACGCGAGCGCGTAAAACAAGGTTTTTGGCCGCGGGCGGAGCTAAAACACAGAAAAAACCAAATGAGAAATAATATTTGGATTCGCTTTTTTTTTGCTTTTAAAAAGCCATAACGCGAACGCGTTATGGCTTTTTTTCTTGTTTGGCCACAAAAGTGCGACCATCTTGGTGCACTTACCCCCCAACGACTATTTTATAAACCATGTTGGGGGCAAAAATCTTATTCACCAATTCTAGCTCTAGCAAATGTGCTTACATATCTTATTCACCAATTCTAGCTCTAGCACATGTGCTTACATGATGCATTATTTATGCTTATTACTATATAATTTGATGTTGCTTACATTACACATATGTGATTTAATGCTTATGACTAGATGTTTACATACATGATTACATGGCTAAATTTCATTTACTTTTCATGTACTATTTTTCTCTTTCAACAACTATTTATATCCTATGGATACATACAATTATTTTTGATATTGGTAAAAATGGGCTTTGAAAGGGCTCAAACCCTTGTACAATAGATCAACCATCAAGTAAATAGAAAAAATACCATGAGATATGAAATAAACCAAACAACTCATCAAAAAAATAAGAGAGAGGTACAATTATAGCTCAATTGCCATTCACAACGATAATAAAAAATAAGAAACTACAAGGTACCCTAGGGCCCAACCTAGACAATGTTAATTGTTAGGAGGCATATCTACATTGGGAATCAAGGTGTTTCAAACATTGCAAGTATCTAATATAATTATTTTATTATTAAGATTTTCTTGTCATTACACGTTCATATTTAATTGTATTTTATTTAATATTTGTGCTCCACCTCAAATGGGGCGTTAGAATTTGTGTAAGGAATCTAATGCCAAGTGTCGGTAATTTTGTTGATGAGTTTTAAGTCATCATAAGGTGGATAAATATGGTAGATTTGGAGCTCTCTTGTTTTGTGGGATTTTTATGATAAATTATGACAATATCTTATGATGTGTAAGAGCTAAAAATGGGGGGAGTTACTTTGGAATCATGACCAACTATGACAAGCTTAATAAATTGTCATATGGTGCCTATTTTGAGATAAAATATTATGCCAAGTTGGGTGCCCATGTTGTGTGGGTCAAGCTAGAGGTTACAAGTGAATTAATGATCTACTATTTTTAGTAGGTAAGAATACGTTTTCGTGGGTGGTATTAGAAATTGTGCCCAAGTTGGGTGTTATCTTTGGGGAGTTTTATAACATGGTTTTAAAAACTCTTTGTGGTTTCTAAGCTTGCTCATTGGTCTATAAATTTGTACTTGAGGAAGTGTTTTCATAAATGAATTTGCAGGTACATAAGTGTTGTTGAAATGTTATCAAAATTCTTCTAAGTTTATTCTTGATGAGGACTCTTGTAAATACTTGCATTGCAAGTGTATTGTAATCCTCTTTATATTTGATATTACATTTTGTAGGTTTTGGAATGTGGGTTTTTTCTTTCAAAATAATTTTTCCACACAAATTGAACCATGCTATGGTATAATTTATTTATTTGTTTAAGATTATATTTCTCTACTTTCTATAATAAGTTCAAATCAAATTTATGTTTTATGTATATCACTCCCTTCGAGATTAGCATAGGAAGTTGTTTTTGCATACCTTGCTTCCTTACAATATCTGCACATTAACATTCCTACATTTTTAGATATGCACAAATGTCCACATGCTCTTATAGGGACTCATTTCTGGAAGAAGAGACATACACAAGAGGTAAACACCCTATCATATTCTTGTAGGGTCCATTACGTTAGATTTACCCCATAAGCCTTATATGGCATATTGTTTGAGTATTTAAATTTACTTTGTTGTACATGCATGTTTGTGAGTACTACACATTTTGAGATAAATGTTCATTTAGGATTCACATGCACCTTAAAGTTGGTGCAAAAGTGCAATAATGAAATTTGTAAACCCATTCAATTTCCCATTTAATTTTTTTACATATTTTTAGTAATGTTATATTATATTATAAGAACATTTATAATGATAATCAATTAGTTTTAGTAATGAATAAACAACCAAAATAAATAAAAAACAATTCACTACTAAACAAAAAAAAAATAATAATCAAAACAAAATAATAATAATTAACAAAAATTACATTTAATTTTATTCACCTTATTTAAATTTACATATATTTTGTATTTAACTCTCTACAAACCTCTAATTACATTACTACAAAGACAAGTACTCGCCACTACATGACACTTGTTTATTTATTTATCACACATGCCCTATACACACTTTCTCACTTGATTATTTACCACCTAAATTAAGTCTATAAATATAGAGACAACCTTGTAATCTTTGAACTTACCCAATTTAAAATTCAAAATTCAAATTTATTCAATTAACCCTTTACCCGATTTTAGTAATGTTATATTATATTATAAGAACATTTATAATGATAATCAATTAGTTTTAGTAATGAATAAACAACCAAAATAAATAAAAAACAATTCACTACTAAACAAAAAAAAAATAATAATCAAAACAAAATAATAATAATTAACAAAAATTACATTTAATTTTATTCACCTAATTTAAACTTACATATATTTTATTTAACTCTACAAACCTCTAATTACAATACTACAAAGACAAGTACTCGCCACTACATGACACTTGTTTATTTATTTATCACACATGCCTATACACTTTCTCACTTGATTATTTACCACCTAAATTAAGTCTATAAATATAGAGACAACCTTGTAATCTTGAACTTACCCAATTTAAAATTCAAAATTCAAATTTATTCGACCAACCCCTTTACCTTCTACCTTGAAGAGACTAAACACCCTCGCTCAAAGAATTCAAACAGGCAAATGCCGATTAATACCCTAATGAAAATATTAAACCCTCTGTAGCTTAAGGGAATGCCTATGCGTAACGATAACGATTCATAAAAGATGTCTAAAACGACAGAAGAATTAAATTCCATAAAATAAAAGAATCTTATCAGTCTACATAGTCTTGTTCAAAGCTGACAGAAGGCAGAACAAAGACATCTCGCATCGTGGCGTTTACTCTGATAACGATACAATTCTACGATGATCTCAAAGCAGTAAAAAGTCCCCAATCTCTGTCATTCATAGGAACTATTCTTCTAACTTCGTATCAGCTTGACAATGGCATTCTCGTACAATTCTGGGAGGGGAAATACAGAAACAATAATGTTGTTATGGATGGTAATGTTATTATTACCTTGCAGAGCAGCGGCAGGGGCGTCGGCATTGTTTGTGTTTGGAGACTCGTACAGTGACACTGGAAACGTGGTAGAGGCATTTCCTTTCAGAACGGTTGCAGAGAAGCCACCATATGGTTCTACCTTCTTTGGTGCCCCCGCTGGACGTTTTTCTGACGGTCGTCTCATCGTCGATTTCCTTGGTAATAATTACCGCTACAATCAGATCTCTTTTGTGCTTATTTTCTTAATTTTTTTTTTTTTATAGCGACACATTAAATTTTTGTCCCAAATTTGCAATTTTTGTTTTGTTTTTGGGTGTAGATTCAAAGTACTTGGTTTTGCGTAATTTTGTGATTTGGGTTCATATGCACTGTGCATACTCAAGTTCAGAGGAATAAATGTTTCAATGTTGGGGTTTCTGAATTTGATTGTATAAATATTTTTTTTATCAATGTTCAGATCATATGTATGTGAAGAAACTATCCAGAATTTAATCTTCCACATAATTAAAACAAGGATAATACCAGTAGTGATAAATACATTCCCTTACAACTGTGATCGATGCCAATAAGCAATAATGAAGATTTCACCCATAAAAAAATATTTTATTATTTTTAATAAAACAGAGCAGCTTCAGAACAGTGCTCAATACATTGTTTCATAGCATAGAAATTTTTTTAGGGAAAAACAGAAACAAACTCATAGTAGACTGTTTTCAATACATCGTTGGAAGCTTTCTGCACAACAAACTGAAACATATTAAAATAAAACAAACTATGGCAGTGAATTGCAAGTAAACTGGTTGATGCACATGACAGTTAATTGTATGCAAATTGGCTGATTTGCATCAGTTACCAATATACTCTCCCTTGATGCAGAGAGGACTCACAATATAATCTCTAAGCATAAAAAACTGAATATTTGTAACTGCTTTAGTGAAAATATCTGCAAGTTGTCATCAGCCTTGATATACCTGAGTTCTTCCTTCTTTTGCACCAAATCTCTAATAAAATGATATTTCAGATCAAAGTGTTTTGTCCTACTATGATGGACTGGATACTTGGCCAATTTGATCGTACTCGTATTATCACAAAAGATCACTGTAGGTTGAATTTGTTTCTCTCCAATTTCTTTTAGAACTTTTTGAAGCCAAAATGCTTGTGTACTTGTTGAAGTGATTGCAACATACACTTTTGGTCATCCATACTACCACTGAAGCCAACTAGATTAAACTTTTTAGAACTGTAGTAATGAATGCCAAAATTTAGAGTTCCTTTCACATACCTCAAAATTATTTTGGCTGCCTTCATATGAATTTCAAAAGGGTCTGTCATGTATTTTGAAACAAGAGAAACTGCATAAGCAATATAAGGCCTTGTGTGGGTTAGAAACATCAAACTTCCAACAATACTTATGTAAGCTATTCCATCAACTCTTTCAGCACCATCATCTCTACGCAACACAACTCCATGAACAATTGGAGTTGAGGCTGGTTTACAACCAATCATATCAAATTTCATCAAAATATCCGTTGCATATTTTGTTTGACAAATGAAAATTTCATTCTTACTTTGCTAAACCTCCATTCCTAGAAAATATTGCATGAGACCTAAATCTTTCATCTCAAATTCATTCATCATAGAAATTTTGAATTCATCCTTCATCTTAGAATCGCTAGCCATATACAACAAATCACCAACATATAAATTGACAATAAGAATATCATTACCTTCTTGTTTGTAGAAAAGACTATTGAAGCCATTCTGCTGAAAATACCCATCAATCCTAGCATACCAAGCTCTTGGTGCTTGTTTAAGGCCATACAAAGCCTTCTTCAACTTGTAGACTTGATGTTTTTTCCCTTGCATCTCAAAACATTGTGGCTGTTCTACATAGATTTTCTCTTCTAAGTCTATTCAAGAAGGCACTTTTCACATTCATGTGATGAATGCTCCATTTCTTTTGAGCTGCTAGTGAAATCATCATTCTAATAGTCTCTTGTCTTGTTACTGGTGCAAATGCTTCTTCATAATCAATCCCATACCTCTATGTGAAGCCCTTAACAACTAACTGTGCCTTGTGTCTTTCAACACTCCCGTCACTGTTATACTTAGTCTTGTAGAACCATATAGTACCAATATTTTTCTTGTCATGTGGAAGCTCCCAAGTATCATTCATGTGAATAGAATCTATCTCTTCTTGCATTGCTTGCACCCAAACCTCATTAATACATGCATCTTCAAAACATGATGTTTCAAAAACAGCTTGTGAAAATAAAGAAAAAAAATTATTGTCTCATCTCTTGGATTTTCTTCATGTACATGACTTGTACATCTTTGATAAATGTCACTTAAGCTTCTTAGCTTCTTTGTTGGACTTGGACTTGAAGTTGGATTTGCACTTGTGTGACAACAACCCCAGCGAGATCCATAAAATGAGCACATTTTTTTTGACATTACTATAAGTAATACAAGTTTATTTTAAGCAACAATTTCATTTACCATTCATGCCTACAACCAATCAATCCATTAATGCTAGTAACTTAGAATACAAAAGCCAATAAAGTAATCCCATATAACATTACCTGAAACTTACCATAATTGTTTTGCAAGGTCATATGGACTCCAAGTCTTCAACCTGCCTTAGTTCATCTTAGGGGTGCAATATGGTCCCTCCAAGTGGATATAATCCCTATCCACCCCTCCAAACACATTCTGTGGCTCGGGATAAGAGAGTTGACAACTTTACGAGCCTGCTGTGCGTAAGGTCAACTTCTTAATGACCATCTACCCAAGGTGTTCCAACCATTTGTAAACTAAGATACCAACACGGTATCAAGTTATACCACATTAATGCTATGAAGTATGTCCAGTCTGTTACCTACATTAAACTTCGTTAGAAATTCTCTTTGTGTAGTCCATCAGACGACTAAGCAAACAAGGTGGCCCATTGCTTGCATGATGTTGGCTTTATGGCCCGCATGCTATTGGCAGAAACCATCCAACCCTCTAGCGTACTCTAGACATCCATCACCAGTATGCCATTG
>VDFB02078689.1:0-53064 GCA_007258455.2 Sequoia sempervirens | reverse complement strand
AATGATGCAAAAGGAATTTGAAGATGAAGCTTTATCAATAGCTTCAATTGAAAAATTGATGGACATTCAAATAATATTGGATAATCTTAAAAGTAGTTTTAGAAAGGAATAGGAAAGCTTGTATCACCATCAAGGACTTAGTCACATGAGTTCTTGCTATCTCCAAACATACTACGAGACCTAATGATTTAGAAGTCCAAGCGACCTTGAAGAAATATATAGACTTCTTGGAGAAAGATGGTGAAGAATAGACAAATGTGCCTTGCCACACTTAGTTTATTTTCAAATTTTTCTTTATGTAATTAGTTGATGAAATATTAATGGAGTTACATGTAAAAACAATTCAATCTTAAATCAAATCAGACTATGTTGTTCAACATGAGTCAAGTTAATTTAGCTTTTCCTATTTTTTCTCTCAACTCTCCCCTATATATATGAGGGAGTTTTGTTGTAAATAATACCTTTTATCTTTTGAGGTGAATTATTTCCCATTTGAAAAATATATTGAGAATTTGTGTTTAATGTGCATATCAAAATTTCAATCAATAAAAGAGGTGAATTTTTCATCCAACCTTTGTTTTGGATCTTCTTTGTTATGAGTGAGATTGTTCTTATATCCTTCTCACTAAATTTCATTGCAATTGATTGATTAAGTGACATTATATATTATATTTGAAAGGAAATTCAAATCTGATCTTGATAGTCTTTGTACTACATCATTATATTTAGAGTTTATGTTCTAGTGTGTGAACTTTGCTAATAATTCAGAGACTTTGGGCTGCGGATTATTTGCAACTTTTTGTGGATCTTTTGGTGGCATGTGTTGAAGTATTTAAGCTGTAACATGCTTCAATATTTGTCTTTAAGGATCATCATTGAAAACAAAAAAATTATTTGAGATTTTATGGGTTTTCTAGCTACATAACTCATTGGTATTGCTTTGATTGCTCTTAGATTTAATCAAGTTGAATATTGGTTCTTACTACTCATAATAATTCTTTGAAGTGAATTACATATCATAATAGTATTGTTGTAAAGAAAGCATCTTTTCTAAAAAAAGAGAAAAAGATGCATGTAACACCCATGGATAAATTTAGTGTACATAATCTAGGTTAGGCACTTGTAGTTTTAGTGAGCAATAAGAAGGGAGCCTCCCTTTTTTGAGAGGAGAGATTTAAATCTCGTCATAGCTATGGTTGAAATTAACATTTATAATTAATCAAGTGATTAAAAAAAACATTCATCCAACAATTTTTGGCGACTCTACAGAGGATTACAAATACACAACCAAGCCTCACACTTTCGGTTGAAGTATACTAGTTTCTTACTGTGTTTGCAATTATTTCTTTATTGTTGATTTTAATTTCCTATCAAAGAGTGAATTCTTGGAAAAAGAAGCTACACACATGGTTAGAGGGCACAAGGTCAAATTGATCCTACATTTGAACTATTGAGGAAACATAACTTTGATATTCTTCCTCTAAGGATGAGATATCCTCTACAATGTAGAAGGAGTTTTCATCCTTGAAGTGTAAGGTCACCTATTCCAAGTGAATCTTCTAGTATTCAAAGAGCTTTGTCTATTACACCAGTTCAAAAGTATATTATCCCTCCATTCAATCAAGGTAGAATAGCAGCTCAACCACCTCAAGGTCCTTGGTGTAATGCTTTCAGTCCTTTGAATTTGAATCCACCTTTACATAAAATTCCTCATAACTCACACAAGAACATCCCCAAGTTCTATGCAGATGGAAAGCAAAACCTGAATGTGAATATCACTGCATTATATATTGTATGTGGGGTTCTCGACATGGAACATGAGGATGTATTAGTAAGATTGTTCATTGAAACTTTACAAGGAGTAGTAGCTGATTGGTTCTACAATTTTGTTTCTAGAACTATCACGAATTGGACCACTCTTCAAACCAAATTTGAGGAAAGGTTCAAGCTTGCTAAAGATGCTCATGCCCTTTTGGATCAAATTACACAAATGAAGAAAGAACCACAAAAACCCATGTGTGAGTTCATGGAAAAGTTCAAAAAGTTGAGAACCAGGATTCTAGTCAATGTTTAGCCAATGACTCATAATTTAAAATGCTTCTTTATCAATACACAGTTGCTGAAAGTAAGTTTTCTTCTACAAAGAGTAGTTCCAACCACTCTTGAAGATGATCAAAGAATGGCTATTGAAATAGAGGAATAATTAATCTTCACTGGAAAGATGAGGAAGGAAACAATTAGGAACAAAGGAAAAACATCTTCAACTCAACCTTCCACAAGCACCATAGATCCTATGGTGTAAAGGTTAGAAAATGAATTGATATCTTTAAAGAAGAAAATTTCTCAAGGTTCATGTATTGGAATTTCTACAAGACTTGCTCTTGAAGCACCACCCACAAATGCAATAGTGGGATATTATGAAGTTGATCAAAAAGATTTTCTGCAGCTAGAATAGCTCTCTAAGGATAATTCCAATCTCTTCCAGGGAGAGGAAGCAGATGCTAATAGTGACTCTAACATCGGTTTCTTACAATATGAAGAAGAAGCTAAGAAAGAAGAGGAAGCTTTTGCTAATTCTTATGATGTGTTTACTCGTTCACAAAACTAGCTTGATCATCAACAAGGTGATGCAACTAAAGAAAAGGATAACCCATGTTCACAATTACTATTACTAAAAGGGGAACTCCTTTACAGGTTCAACTAAGAGACATAACAGGAAATAAGCAAGAAAGTACCTCCCATCCTCTTGCATCTTCTTCTATGCCTAAGACCAGTAATCCAATTCCTAAGCCTTCAAATGAAAATATCCCATCTTATTTTATGAATTACTATCAATCATTTGAAATTATAGACCATGCAAACGAGACCAAAATCTAGATGTTAGAAATTGAATATCTCAAGGCTAATCCTGACCAGTTAGACAGGTCCTTGCTAAGTTTTTCAAAGACAAGGGAACTCACCCTAGCCAAGATTCTTCCTAGGATATTCTAGTTGTTCCCAAACTTGGGCCTCTACAAAGTAATTTGGTTTTGGTTTCCTCATATGTCTTTGAAAAGATAGATCCATTTTATATCTCCTTGTTGGTTAATGGTTTTAAATTAAGCAATTGTGTCATCAATTTGGGTGTCTCCAATAATGTGATGCCTACCCAAGTGGCTACCACTTTGGGTTTTAAATTAAGGAAAACTTTTGGTTGATGTTTTTCAATGGAAAACATGAAAGTTCCCCTTATAGGGTATATTAAAGATGCACAATTTTCATTTGCTACATTTCTAGATAAGAAGATTAAAATGATTTTTTTGGTAGCTGATGCCCTAGCCTCATATGGGATATTTTTGGGGTGTAACTTTTGTAAATATTTAGGAGGAGAAATCAACATGTATTGGTCTGAGGCTAGAATACTTGTAAAGGGTGTTATGCAAAAACTGTTTCCGAAAAGGGAAGCAAACTTTTCTGTAAAATAATCTGATGACCCAAAGGCTCAGATTCTCTTTGAGTCTTCTAGGATGAGCTATTATTTTTTGCAAACTGATGAGGTATCCGAGTCTTCAGATAATGATTTAAATGAAGAGAAGGTAATTGATGGCTCATATTCTTTAGATGGTGAAACTTCTTTAGATGAAGAGATCCTAGATTTTGAAAACATCAGCGTTGGGAGTTCAAATGATGTTTGGACTTTAGAATTTGATGGAAATTTCTCTTCCAAAGGGTCTGGAGTGGGGATTTATTTTATATCTCCATAAGGAAAAATATTCCCTTTTTCTTTCATTCTATAATTTGATGATACTAATAACACTATGAAATATGAGGCATTGTTGTTAGGGATGGAGGTTGCACGTAAGAAAGGAATTAAAAATCTTCATGCTCAAGGTGATGCAGAGTTGGTTGTTTTTCAGGTAAGGAATTTTTACTAGACAAAAAATGAAAGGCTAAGGCATTATCACAATCATGTTTAGGATCTTGACATAAGATATTATATGATGCATTGTGGGACAAAAGAAGAGAACCAAAAGGAATGCACAAAAAGTTTGATTCCTTGTGGAGAGGACCATTCATAATTCACCAAATTTGTGGTGAAAATAGTTTTCTTTTGGCATACTAGGATGTAACACCATTTTCACTATCTCACAGTGGACAACAGTTTTCAGATATGTTTGTAAATATTTATATAGTTTTTGTGTCCTTTTTTGCGTCTTTTTATGTTTCTTGACTTTCTAACCTAATGGATGGATGAAGGCACTTAGAGTCCAGGATTCTTCTCCCTTTGATCATTTTAGAGGATGATCAAAGGAAGCTTCCTAGTTAGAGCCAACTATTACCCTCAAATTTAGTTGCACTCAATTGGTGGGATAAAGCCTACAAAACTTTTCTGTTTCATAGTCCACATCCTCTAAGCATGCAAAATGAGGAATTTTTTTGATTTCCCTCATGTGTAGTCTGAACCCTTAAAAAGTCACTTTTATTGGATCACCTTTTTTCCTTTTGAAAAAATTTCCAAAGTTATTATCTTGTACCTTAGACATTTTATTTTTAGTGTAGCATCACTGAATTTTAGCACACTTGCATATTTTTGATATCTTTCATGTAGTTTCAGGAAAATTCCCCTACATTACATCTTTCACGTAGTGTCAAAAAATTCCCCTTCATTACATATCTTTTATGTAGTGTTGGGAACATTCCCGTACATTACATATCTTTCATGTAGTATCAGGAAAATTCCCCTACATTACATATCTTTCATGTAGTGTTAGGAAAATTCCCCTACATTACATATCTTTCGTGTAGTGTCAAGAAAATTCCCCTAAATTACATATCTTTCATGTAGTGTTAGGAAAATTCCCCTTCATTACATATCTTTCATGTAGTGTCGGGGAAATTTTTGTACATTACATATCTTTCATGTAGTGTTGGGGAAATTCCCCTACATTACATATCTTTCATGCAGTGTCGGGAAAATTCCCCTACATCACATATATTTCATGCAATGTTAGGAAAATTCCCCTACATCACATATCTTTCATGCAGTATTGAGAAAATTCCCCTACATAACATATCTTTCATCCAGTGTTGGGAAAATTCTCCCTACATTACATATCTTTCATGCAGTATTGAGAAAATTCCCCTACATCAAATATCTTTCATGCAGTGTTGGGAAAATTCCCCTACATTACATATCTTTCATGTAGTTTCGAGAAAATTCCCCTCCATCACATATCTTTCATGCAGTGTTGGAAAAATTCCCCTCCGTTACATATCTTTCATGTAATGTCAAATTTTTTTCCTACTTATGAATGTAACTTTTCCTACCCCATGTAGGGGTGGGATTTTTCCCCACCCTTACATCAACATGACTTACCCAATTGTAATATCTAAAATATTTTGAACCATTGCATCTGAAGAGGAATATCTAATGTAATAGCTCAATTTTTTCCTACTTATGCACTTAACAAGTTTTACCCTATGCAAGAGCTCAAATTTTCTCTGCATTTGCATCTTATCTACCCAAGTCATATGTTGAATCTCATTTTTCCAGTGTCATTGCTCTGAACTACATAAACACATGTACAAGCTCAATTTTTTCCCGCTAGTGCATAAAATCCTATTTTTTTCTCTAACACTAGAAAATATGAAATTTATCTAGCTATTCTTGCATGTCATTCTGATCTTTTGAGTCCAAATTCCTCAGTGATTTTGATTGATTTCTTGCTACTCCACAAAGGTTCCAATATCATCACCAGAATCAAGGAGAAATCTTGCCAAATAATTGAGAAAAATCAGAAAATCCTTCCCTCCAACATAGTTATCAGAGAATTTACTTCAATGTTGCAAAAGGAATTTGAAGATGAAGCTTTCTCAGTAGATTTAATTGACAAATTGATGGAAATTCAACTCACATTGGATAATATTAAAGTAGTTTTAGAAAGGATTAGGAAAGCTTGTATCACCATCGAGGACTCAGTCACATGAGTTCTTGCTATCTGCATACATACCACATGACCTAATGATTCAAAAGTACAAGGAACCTTGAAGAAATATGAAGACTTCTTGGAGAAAGATGGTGAAGAATAGGTGAACGTTCCTTTCCACACTTAGTTTATTTTTCAGTATTTTTCTTTATGTAATTAGTTGATAACATATTACATGTCTTTTTTACAAATGTAATTACATGTAAAAAAACACAGTCCTAAATCAAATCAGACTCTATTGTTGAATAAGTCAAGTTAGTTTAGCTTTTCCTATTTTTCTTTCAACTCTCCTCTATATATGAGGGAGTTTCTTTGTAAATAATACCTTTTATCTTTTGAAGCAAAGCACTGCCCATTTGAAAAACATATTGAGACTTTTTGTTTAATGTGCATATCAAATTTCAATCAATAAAAGAGGCAAATTTTTCATCCAACCTTTGTTTTGGATCTTCTTTGTTATGAGTGAGATTTTTCTTATGTACTTATCACTACATTTTCTTGCAATTGATTGATTAAGTGGTGTTATATCTTATATTTGAAAGGGAATTCAAATCTGATCTTGATAGTCTTTGTGCTACATCATTATATTTGGAGTTTATGTTCTAGTGTGTGAACTTTGAAAATAATTCAAAGACTTTGGGTTGTGGGCTATTTGTAACTTTTTATGGATCTTTTGGTGGCATATGTTGAAGTATTTGAGCTACACCACACTTTACTCTTTATCTTTAAGAATCATCATTGGAATCAATAAGTCTTTGAGATTTTGTGGGTTTTCCAGCTATGGAACTCACTGATATGATTTGATTAATCTTAGATTTAATCAATTTGAACATTGGTTATTACTGCTCATAATAATTATTTACAATGAATTACATATTGTAATAGTATTGTTGTAAATAAAACATTTTTTTCTAAAATAAGAGAAAAGGATGCATGTAACACTCATGCATAAATTTAGTGTACATAATCTAGGTTAGTTACTTGTAGTTTTAGTGAGCAGTAAGAAGGGAGCCTCCCCTTTCTGAGAGGAGAGATTTAAATCTCTTCAAAGCTATGGTTGAAATTACCACTTTGTAATTAATCAAGTGACTAAAAAATATTCATGTAGTAGTCTCCAAGAAAATCAAGCAAGAAAGATCCAAGCCTTGAGGAGATGTGTATAACTTTAGTCCTTCAAGGAAACTATTGAAGGGTGGTGAGTTGCAACACTTTGTAAATTCATCATTCCTTCTTATAATTTATCCTTTTATCATTGACATTTCCATTGTGGAAGTGGAAACACTAACACGAGGTTTGACTAAGGCAAGCCCCTAAATGACACAACCCTTCCTCTCTCTTTGAATGTGTAGGTTTCAGATTTGAAGGATATTGAAGGAAGTTTTAAGATCATTTATCCATTGTTGCATTTAAAGACCTATAACTTGTCAACTCACAAAAAATCACCTACAAAATTATTCAAGAGTGATCCAAAAAATTTGGAGGTGGAATCGGGAAGATATAATCCAACATCAAAGGACTACAAAAAAAACTAGAATAACTCTACAAGGACATAGATGCCCTTGGGCATATTTTCCCTCCTATTCAGGTTGTCTCCAAATTTACAAGATTGGAGCACAAAACTATGTTTTTCTCAAATTTTCTTATGGAATTTCTATTGTAGTGTCTCATTTGTCAAAATATTGCATTTTCATATTAAGGCACATAGTTTAATTAGGTTAATCAAGGAAAACCAATTCTAATCAATTTGCATGACACACAAAGATGCAGATCTGGGTCTGATTGACTCACCTACAAGGTTGAAAGTCAATCTAAATCACCTTGTGTATTTTCATCCTATTGAAATCTCTAGAGAAAAAGGGAAATTGATCCTAGGTTCTTAACATTAAACTTAAGATTCACCCTTTTTCCACGTTTCAATTATAATATTTCCAAAAAGTATATATATTTAATTTTGAATATATTTTATTTGATTATTTTTTTTCTTTTCTTTTCTTGTGAATGTAGGTTTTTCACTAAACACCAAGGTCTTTGTTTGAAATGTTGCAAGAATGATGGCATTTTCATTGATGTCAACAAGATTTCTACTGAATGGTGTTGTCATTGATATCAATTATGGGACGAAGATGTTTGAGGATATTGAGAAAATTGTGAGAAAGAGGAAAATAAGTTGTGCATGTGTAGTTGAGACCTTGACGAAGTATTGTGAGTACATGGAGCTATTATGTTTTTGTAGAGTCTGAAGATGAGTTGGAATGAAGTAATGAGCTGAGATGATGGTTTTGGTACTTGGTTTCCAAGTGCTTTTGAGAAAATCTAATAAATAAACTAAACTGTGTTGTGCAAATGTTCATAGTGTGCTCTGGTATTGTGCTCCACATTCTTTCTATGTTGATGTTATGCATGTGCAAATCTTACAAGTTATTCAAGGTTGAAAGAGGTTTCTATATTCAAAAATTGGGTTTTTGGATCATTGTATAGTGTGATATATTTTCACCAGTGTGTGAACCAATTGTTTAGTGATGTTTTCTATTGTCTAGGAGAAATATGTTTTCTTTGCATTTCTCCACTATTTGGATTTAAGTTGTGCAGATTTGGGAAGGTGCTTATAATATTGTTATCTTTTTGTGTTCAAGTTTTTACTTGATTTGGTGCAGTACAATGAGAGTTTCATTTATCAACTTATGCAATTAAGGGTTATCAAGTGTCTTGAGTTAAAGTATTTGTTGATGAGAGCTTAAATGAAGTGTTTGAAGAATCTTGTATAGTTCATGGATTGATTTCAAGTGAATTATGTTGTCTAAAACTTTCAACTTGATCTAATGAAGCATGTACTTAATGTTTATGGTGTTTTTCATAGGTGTTGGCCGACCTTGTGTTTAACACTACATGCAAGGCTTGTAGAAGTGTGTTGAAGTGTTTTGGGAAAATATTTGGGTCCTAATTAAGGATATATGTAGGTCTCCTTTTGTTCCTATCCACCACAAGAATGTTTGGGTGTCAACCTATTTCAAATTTGAATGTATAACAGCTAGTGGGCGACATTGGAGAATTTTTTTGAGATAGAACTTGATAAAAATATGTACATGGTGTTGATGCAAGAGTGTGGGTGAAAGAGTAAGAAGCAAGATAGATGCAAGTGATGTGTGTGATGTGAAATTGAGTAGAGCAGTGTGAATTTCATGTTAGGGTTCCTGAAGGTAGTGAGCTGAGGGCATCTGATATCTTTCACGTGAGACTATGAAAGTGTGTGAGCAATTGTGGTGGAATCCTTGTTGCATTCAAAAGTGTTTTCTCTGTGTAACTTTCTTCTTCTATCTTCTTGTTTTCTTTCTATGGTATTGAGCCCTGATTGTGAGCCTTTTTGGACAGTGTGTCATATTCTGGTAGTGAGCCCCTTTGCACTGGTTTTGCTATTACTTATATTGTGAGCTAATCCTCACCATGGTTTTTCCCTCATTGGGTTTTCCAAGTAACTCTGGTGTTCTCATGTGTATGGTGTTGTGATTCTAGTTTTTGTTGTTTGTATTTCATGATCAATCTAACAAAATAAGGACTTAATGAAAGCTTATGGATCTAATTATTGTTGAGGGTTTTTGAAGGTTTAATTTTCTACAACTGATTCACCCCCCCTCTCAGCTATCTTTTTCATTTCAACATAAAACACCTAAAAAAAAAATTAGAGAAAACGAATGCTAAAAAATATGTGTGCACTAGATATTGATGTCCTTAGTTCAAGAAAAAAGAGGTTAATTTGGATGTAGACAAAAAAAATGTTTTATCAAAGTAACCTATGTCTGAATTATAGTTACTCTCACTTCAAAAAGTTGTAAAACAATTATGCCACAAAAATTTATGAAAAAATATTTGTGCACTAGATATCAATATTACAAATCTATGTTAATTTTTTGATAATTTAATCCTTTCTACAAGTAAAGCTATGATTTATCAAAGTGATGCCATTTTTTTTAACTATTAATTCTTTTTTATTGAAAGCTATGTAAAAAGAACCACAAGTTATTTCTTTAAAATTAAAAAAAAAAACATTTATAATCTATAGAAAAAATCTCAAAAATCACTAGTTGGCATCATTTTCAAATTCTTAATGGTTTAGTTATTGTAGGAGTTTATGGTGAAA
This sequence comes from Sequoia sempervirens, assembly GCA_007258455.2. Taxonomy (NCBI): domain Eukaryota; kingdom Viridiplantae; phylum Streptophyta; class Pinopsida; order Cupressales; family Cupressaceae; genus Sequoia; species Sequoia sempervirens. Next base: position 42,963 of record VDFB02078689.1, on the reverse strand, counting down.
TCTATTGGAGTTAAAATGACACTAAGAGGGGGGGGGTGAATCAATGTATTAACAGATTTGACCAATTTTCATTAATTCAAAAACATAGCTCATATTTGATCTCAATATTACTCTGATTAAAGCATTCATGAGTTGAATGTAATCATTCATAAACATAATTGAGAAAAGTAATAATCCCAATAGTGAATTGAAACAACAACAACACAGTAAAGCATAGAGCACATAAAAGAACAAAGAGACACAAGATTTTGCTGAGTGGAAAACCCTCCTAGGGTATAAAAACCACTCCCGAAATGCCTTGCAGGCTTAATCTTTTTAATCAGCTGTTCACAATGCCTTATAGGCTGATTTTTGAGCACCAACTCAAGGAGCACCAACCCCTCATTTTAAGACACCCATCTCAAGGAGTACCATCCCCTCAAATTATGTTTTGAACAATAATAATGACTCAGAAGATTTCTCTGTTTTCATTTAACCACATATCTCTCTGTTTTCTCCTCTGCAGAATACCCTAAGGATTTGATAATTGAATCCTTAAAATACTATATAGAGAAGAAATTTTCATATCAGATTTTATTCATACATTTCCATATAGACAAGGAAAGATATTCTCAGAATTACAACTAGAGATTTTTACTGTTTTCAACACTGGTATTTATATACATTTCAAGTATGTCTGTCAATAAAAAGGTCTCCAGAGAATGCGTTTTTCATCAGAATCTGAAACTCACTTGCTAATTTTAGCTTAATAATGATAGTCTATAGATGATGGTAAAAATCAAGAGTAATGCTTATCCAAAGAGCTGCAAATCATCCATTATTTCAAAAATGCAACTGCTCAAAAAGGAAACTCAATGAATATTCTGCCATGTAACGGTTCTGAGATTTTGATGCCAATCAATGATGTCGGCCACAGTGTTTGAGTCTTCGTTAACCATTTGCTGAGACATCTAGATAGTTCTGCCAAAGGCAATTAAATCACTAGACATTCCTCTTAGTTATCACTTTTTCCATGACCCATCAGAGTCGGGGACGAATACATCATGTCACGTCGAGAGCCATGTGTTATGTTCTTTCCAATCGCTGAGACATAAGAAAGTTTCTCACCAAGATGCCATTTTGTTTCATTCACTATCACTATAGCCTTTTGATATCAGAGAGACATCTTGTAGACAAGTCTTTGTTTTTCTAAGAGCCCCCGTGATCAAACATGTCGCCATGACAATTCAATACCTATGCCAAAGGCAACTTTATCACCGTCAGTCATCCCTCTATTTGTCACTGTGACATTCTGCTATCGGGGAGACGTTATGTAGATTTCATTATGTTTCACCGAAAGGCTTTATCCAGTATGAGTTGCTGAGACAATACCAACCTCTCACCGAAAGCCCCTCATAAGACTTAATCGGCAAGACCTGACGGATTCGCTATGACATTATATCGAAGCTGAGACCTCTTGCCGATATGCAATTTTTCCAACGGTGGCATCAAGACTAAAGTAAGCTTGCCAAGATGTTACAATGAAGAAAAAAATTTCACCAATGAGTACCCTTTGTTGCCAGTCGGGGAGACATGACGAGTTCGCTAAGACATCATTCCGATGGTATAACTTATGCCGATATGATCCTTTTCTGTCACTGAAACAAAAGAGAAGTCATGTCAAAAGTTTCCTGTGAAACTCCATGTGTAATGTTGGTGAGACCAAAGGTCACTCACCGAGACCTCACGCTAAAACTCTAACTCTTACCGATGTATCTTCCCACCACCAGTCAGTGTGACAAAGTGCAATCACTATGACTTCACACTGAAAGTAACATGTCTGGCCGAAGTGAATCTTTAATGTGCCAGTTGATCAATGTAACAAGTCAAACTCACCAAGACACAATGCCGACGAAGGATCACTTACGTCGATGAACCTCCTTATGTATTAGTCGGTGAGACCCGACTCATTTGGTAAGACCTCTCAACGGTGAGAAATACTTATGCCGATAGACCTTTCCTCTGTCGCCAAGACCACTTGAATGTCATGCTGATAGATACCCAAAGGTTAATTTTGTCATCAAGGACAAACCAAATAGAACACAACTGAGAACCAACAAACTCCCCCTTTGTCCTTGATGGAAAAACACAAATGAATCTCACCCTTTTTGCCTCAATGACAGAGATAGAAGAGAAGAATGTGCATTGCCATGAATCACAACTGAGAAGCCAACCAAAATATCATGAGAAACAACTACAAAAAAAAGAAGTAACAGTGCAGCAACCAAGATTGTAGGAGAGTTGTAAGTGAAACAAAATATATAACATGCTCCCCCTAAACAGAAGCTTCGTGAATTAGAGAAGTAATGATTGAGAGATAACTCCCAATCGAAGTCGCAACCTTTCAAATAACTCTTTTGCTAAGGGCTTAGTAAAAATATCAGCCACCTGATCTTGTGATCCAACAAAATGTAAACATACTTCATTAGCCAGTACCTTTTCTCACAGAAAATGAAACTTGATAGCAATATGTTTAGTGCGAGAATGAATAATAGGATTTTTGGAGATATTTATCGCACTTGTGTTATCACAGAGAATTGAAACAGGTTCAAGAACTTCAATACCCATATCAGATAGAGTTTGACTCATCCAAAGAACTTGAGTACAACATGAAGTGGCAGCAATGTATTCTGCTTCAGCAGTAGAAAGAGAAACAAATACTTGTTTCTTGTTGTGCCATGCCACTAAACAATCACCAAGAAAGAATGCAGCACCACTGGTGCTTTTCCTATCATCCAAAAAACCAGCCCAGTCAGCATCAGTATAAGCAATCAAAAAGAAATCATTGCTTCTAGGATACCAAAGACCATAATTAAGAGTGCCCTTAATGTATTTAAAAATCCTTTTAACAACAGTGACATGGGATTCTTTAGGTGATGCCTGAAACCCTGCAACAATGCAAACTACATGCATGATGTCAGGTCTAGAAGCAGTTAAATATAATAGACTACCAATCATTGATCTATATTCAGTTTGATTTGTATTAGGAGAATCATCAACCTTAGTAAGTTTGCATCCAATAACCATTGGAGTGCTAACTGGATGGAATTCATCCATCTGAAATTTCTTAAGCATCTCTCTAGAATACTTGGTTTGAGAAAGAAATATTCCATTTTCGCGTTGAGAGATTCTAAGACCCAAGAAGAACTTTAATTCTCCTAATAATGACATTTCAAATCGAGATTCCATTAGCTGAGAGAATTTTTTACTCAATGTAACATTGTTGCAGCTGAAGATAGTGTCATCAACGTAAATTTCAACAACCAGAATATCAGAACATTTAGTTTTAACATAAAGATTGCTATCTACACCTCCTCTAACAAAACCATTTGAAAGAAAATGACTGTTTAGCCTAGAGTACCAAGCTCTAGGTGCTTGTTTTAAGCCATAAAGGGCCTTTTTCAATCTGTAAACATGATCAGGCTTATCTTTGCACATAAAACCTTCAGGCTGTTCAACATAGACCTCTTCATCTAAATAGCCATTTAAAAAAATAGTTTTGACATCCATTTGATAAACAGTAAAGTCTTTATAAACATAATAAGCCAAGAATATTCTGATAGATTCTAATCTAGCAACGGGTGCAAAGGTTTCACCAAAATCAATACCTTCTTGTTGAGCATAGCCTTTGCAGACAAATCTTGCTTTGTTGCAAATAACATTACCATTTTCATCAAGCTTGTTTCTATATATCCATTTTCCTCCAATGACATTCTTGTCATCTGGTCTTGGGACTAACTCCCAAGTTTGATTTTTCTCAATTTGATCAATTTCTTCCTGCATAGCATTAAGCCAACATGAGTCTGTGAGAGCTTCAATAAAATTTTTAGGCTCAAATTGAGTAACTAGACAGAAAGCTATTTGTGCCTTTTCATTAGATTCTGCAGTCTTTCTTCTAGTTTGAACTCCTGCCTTTTTATCCCCAATAATCTGATCTTTGGGGTGATATTTAGCTAGAGCTTTTGATGCAACCTTTTCAGGACTTGCTGTTTCATTTCTAGGGCTTGCTAAATTAGTATTAGGCTTTCTGTTTCAGCTCCTTTGAAATTATTTCTAGTTCAAGTTCTTCTTCCTCATTATCCTACAAAGATTCAACACACAAATGTGGTCTTTCATCAAATTTTACATTAACAACTTCAACAATTTATTAAGCCTTTTGTTAAGGCATTTATAAGCTTTGCTGTGAGTTGAGTATCCCAAAAAGATACCCTCATCACTCTTTGATTGAAAGCTCCCAAGGTTATCATCATCTTTCTTGATAAAACACTTCCAAAAATTTTGAAGTGTTTGACAGATGCAATTTTTCCATACCAAAGTTCATAAGGAGTGTGTTTAGATTTCACCCTAAGCTGCACTCTATTCAAAATGTATACATCTATATGAACAACTTCTTTCCAATACATATCAGACAACTTAGCTTCATCTAGCATGGTTCTAGCCATTTCTTTTATAGTTCTATTCTTACGTTCAACTACCCCATTTTGTTGAGGTGTTTTTGTTGTAGCATACTGTCTTTTAATGCCATGCTATTCATAGTAATCAATAAACTCTTGAGAAGTGAACTCACCTCCTTTGTTAGATCACAGACATTTAAGTTTCAAATTAGATTCCTTCTCAACCAATTTATGAAAGATTTTAAACTTTTCAAATGCTTCTGATTTGTGCTTAAGAAATGTGACCCAAACTATTCTAGTATAATCATCCACAAAAAACATAAAGTACTTTTCACCATTAATAGACCTTGTTCTGGTTGGTCCACATAAATCAGTATGCACAAGCTGTAAAGGTTTTGAAGAAGAATGTTCTTTTGTTTTGAAACTGACTTTTGTTTGTTTACCACTTAGACATTCTTTGCACACAGAATTTTCTGGCTTGTTAAGGATTGGTAAACCTCTAACATTCTGATTCTTACTAATTCTAACCAGATTTTCAAAGTTTATGTGTCCTAATCTTTTATGCCATAACTAGCTTTCTTCAATTTGGCTCATTAAAAACATACCTTGATTATTGTCATTGCTTGATGTGTCGAGAAGATTGTACACATTTCCTTTTGTCCTCCTTCCAGTTGCAATAGCCTTTCCTAGCTTGTTCTTAATCTCACATCCTTGCGAAGTGAAAAGAACATGATAACCACTATCATAGATTTGACTAACACTTAGAAGGTTGTGCTTGAGACCTTCCACATAGTACACATTATAGATAGGAGTGTCTTCATTCAGAAGAAGTGAACCTCTACCTTTAATTTGAATACCAGAGTTATCACCAAACTTAACATAACCACCTACATAATCTTCAAGATTTATAAACTTATCCTTGTCGCCAGTCATATGGTTAGAACACCCACTGTCCAGGACCCATAAGTCCTTTTTATTGGAATGAAAAGCAGTTTGAACCAACATAGTTTGCTCAATGTTGTTAACAGTCTTAGGTTTCCAAACCTTTTTAATTTTTTGCTGTTTCGATTGCAGATCATTTCTGCACTGTTTGACAGAATGTCCCAAAGCATTACATTTAAAGCATTTGATATGTCTAACAAAACCATAGTGTTGCCTAAGACCAAACCTGGGTATTCTAGGATTGATAAGCCTGTATGTGCTCACCTTATGGCCAAATTTGTTGCAGAAAAAACAATAACCATAGAAGAAAGGATTGACTTTGTATGAAGATCTATTACCTCTTAAAGACTGAACATGATCCTTACCAAATATTGAGTGATTTAAACCTAAACCTTTGACTTCAGAAGAGGGGTTTTGTTTTGCATGGTCAATTGAGCATTCACCCTTTTCAAAACCAACACCAATTTTATCTTTGCACATCTTCTACTTGCTGAGCATCTCATTCAGTTTTAGAGTGCTTTCATATTTTTCAATTTCCTTCCTAAGACAGACTACTTCTTGTTCCAATTTTTGAATTTCTTGATCTTTGCAGCTTACAGTCTCTCAAAGACAGTCTTCAACTCTTTTAGCTTCTTCAAGTTGAGTTTTCAGAGAGACCATTTCTTGATATGGTTTATGTTCTTGAGCAAGAATTTTTTTTTTGAGTTTTCTGATCTCTTGTAAAGCACATTTCATCTCACTTTCAAGATCTACTTCACCTTCTTCAATGTAAATGGTGTTTGTATCATTTTGCTGAGTAATTTTAGCCATGAACAAAGTTTAATCTTCTTCAACTGATGAATCTTCAAACTCAATATCAGATTCATCCTTACTAAATAGACTTTTCTTCTTTTTGAAATAGAAGTTTCGATTAGGTTTGAAGGCCTTCTTCTTAGGAAGTTTTAAGTTGTCTCATTGTCACAGATTTGATCATCATAGGGACACTTTGTAGCAAAGTGACCTATTTTTCCACAGTTAAAACATTTAAAGGGAAGTTTTCCCTTATATTTTCCTGATGCCTTTTTAAATCTTCTAACAAAATGGGATTCTTTAGAATCAGACAACTCTAATTCATTGACTTTGACTTTTTCTTTCTTTCAGTGTTAAAGGCAGTTTCTTTTCCTGTTGAATTGTTTTTGCTAGTTCTCATTTCATAGGCAGTAAGTATTCCTTGCAGACTGTCTAAGGTAAGCTAATCAAAGTGTTTCTTTTCTTCTAGGGCTAAAACCTTAGATTCAAATTTGGATGGTAAGGTTCTAACAACCTTTGTGACCACATCAAATTCATTAACCTCTTGACCTAGACCTTTCATTGCATTGACAACTTCATCAACTGTTAGGAAATATTCAACCACTTTTTCATCATCCTTCATTTTCAACTCCTCAAACTGATGTTTGAGTGTAATGATTTTTGACAGTTTGACTTTCTCATTCCCTTGATATATAGTTTCAAGTTTTTTCCCAGATATCATGAGCAGATTTGCAATGCATGACTTTAATGAACACATCTTTAGTTAACCCACACAAGATGGCATGCTTAGCTCTGGCATTTGTTTCACACCTCTTTTTTTCAGCAGGATCAGTGGGAATAGAGGCTAGTACATTGTAAGCATTTATAACAATGCTCCAAACATCAACATCAAAAGAAATAAGAAAAGCTTCCATTCTGATTTTCTAGAACACATAATCTGTTCCATCAAATAACAGAGCTCTGGTTACAGAGGCACCGTCTTGAGAATGTGCCATTAAAAACAAACTCCAAGACCAAGATCAATCCAAGGTGATTAAAACCTATCAAAGGACCCTACACTCTGATACCAATTGTTGGAGTTAAAATGACACTGAGAGGGGGGGGGTGAATCAGTGTCTTAATAGATTTGACCAATTTTCATTAATTCAAAAACATAGGTCAGATTTGATCTCAATATTACTCTGATTAAAGCATTCATGAGTTGAATGTAATCATTCATAAACATAATTGAGAAAATTAATAATCCCAACAGTGAACCGAAACAACAACAACAAAGTAAAGAAGAGAGCACATAGAAGAATAAAGAGACATAAGATTTTGCAGAGTGGAAAACCCTCCTGGGGTATAAAAACCACTCCCAAAATGCCTTGCACGCTTAATCTTTTTAATCAGTTGTTCACAATGCCTTATAGGCTGATTTTTGAGCACCAACTCAAGGAGCACCAATCCCTCATTTTGAGACACCCATCTTGAAAGGAGTACCAACCCCTCAAATTATGTTTTGAACAATAATAATGACTCAGAGGATTTCTCTGTTTTCATTAAGCACATATCTCTCTATTTTCTCCTCTACAAAATACCCTAAGGATTCAATAATTGAATCCTTAAAATACTATATAGAGAAGAAATTTTCATATTAGAGTTTATTCATACATTTCCATACAGACAAGGAAAGATATTCTCAGAATTACAACTAGAGATTTTTACTGTTTTCAACATTGGTATTTATATACATTTCAAGTATGTCTGTCAATAAGGTCTTTAGAGAATGCATTTTTCATTAGAATCTGAAACTCACTTGCTAATTTTAGCTGAATAGTGACAGTCTGTAGATGATGGTAAAAATCAAGAGTAATGCTTATCCAGAGAGATGCAAATCATCCATTATTTCAAAAATGCAACTGCTCAAAAAGGAAACTCAATGAATATTCTGCCATGTAACGGTTCTAAGATTTCGATGCCAATCAATAATGTTGGCCACAATGTTTGAGTCTTCATTAACCATTCGTTGAGACATCCAGATAGTTCTACCGAAGGAAATTAAATCGCCAGACATTCCTCTTAGTTATCGCTTTCACCATGACCGATCAGAGTCGGGGATGAATACATTATGTCACGTCGAGAGCCATGTGATATGTTCTTTCCAATCGCTGAGACATAAGAAATTTTCTCACCGAGATGCCCTTTTGTTTCATTCACTATCGCTATAGCCTTTTGATATCGGAGAGACATCTTGTAGATAAGTCTTTATTTTGTTGAGAGCCCCCATGATCAAACATGTCGCCATGACAATTCAATACCTATGCCGAAGGCAACTTTATCATTGTCAGTCATCCCTTTGTTTGTCGCTGTGACATTCTGCTATCGGGGAGACGTTATGTAGATTTCATTATGTTTCACTGAAAGGCTTTATCCATTATGAGTCACTGAGACAATACCAACCTCTCGCCGAAAGCCCCTCATAAGACTTAGTTAGCAAGACCTGACAAATTCGCTATGACATTATATCGAAGTTGAGACCTCTTGCCGATATGTAATTTTTCCAACGGCGGTCGGCAAGACTAAAGTAAGATCGCCAAGATGTTAAAATGAAGAATAACCTTTTTCCGATGAGCACCCTTTGTTTCCCGTCGGGGAGACATGATGAGTTCACTAAGACATCATTCCGACGATATAACTTATGCCGATATGATCCTTTTCTGTCACTGAAACAAAAGAGAATTCATGCCAAAAGCTGCCTGTAAAACTCCATGTGTAATGTCGGCGAGACTGAAGGTCACTCGCCGAGACCTCACGCCGAAAACCCTAACTCTTACTGATGTATCTTCCCGCAACTAGTCGGTGTGACAAAGTGCAATCACTATGACTTCACACCGAAAGTAACATGTCTGGCCGAAGTGAATCTTTAATGTGCCAGTCGGTCGATGTAACAAGTCAAACTCGCCAAGACACAATGCCGATGAAGGATCACTTACGCCGATGAACCTCCTTATGTATTAGTCGGTGAGACCCGACTCATTCGGTAAGACCTCTCAGCGGTGAGAAATACTTATGCCGATAGACCTTTCCTCTATCGCCAAGACCACTTGAATGTCATGTCGATAGATACCCAAAGGTGAATTTTTGTCATCAAAAAAGGACAAACCAACGGAACACAATTGAACCAACAAACTCACAGACACCCAAGATCACTACAAGACAAAATAGCTTCCTGAAATGAGAAAAATACCATGCTATGATTATGGATTTAAGATTGCCAGATTGAAAATGATAATGTACATATGATTCCTTGCTTATAAAGGCAAGTTATGAGATAGGATTAGAAAAGATTTTGACATGTGTCTTAATCTGGTATAATGAGAAAAATACCTCAACAAATATTAAATGACCTAGGACACAAGTATTAAATTCCAAAAGATAAGATAAGATAAGATCTAGTGACAACTAACACTAACTAGAAAGATTCCTTCCTAGGACCTAAGTGGACTTAACATGTAAATAGGATCTAGATAGGTAAAACACCTATTTACACCAACACCCCTCTTAATAAAAACTTAGGGATTCAATTATTATTTAAAGATGCAAGGATGGGTCCCAGCTACTAGGCCATGTTAGGTACCCATGCACATATGCAATGCAATCTCTCACAAATAAAGAAAAGGAGAAAACCCAATGGGAAAAAACTCCTCCCCAAAAGAGAGATGAAATAATATATGTTCTCAATGATGAATGAGAAGGAAAAAACCCCATTCACGAAAAAATTCCATCCATAAGAGAGACAAGGAAGGGACCATTCAACCCCTCAATGAGATAATTTGTTGTAAAGAAACATTGGAATCACACTAGTGGAGTAACATTGGTATCCTTAATCAAAGCAAGCAAAGGAAAGATAATTATGATTCTAGAAACCATGTAATATCTTTGGAGAAATCGTAGAATCATGATAAAGAAACTATAGTCACAATGCTAAGGAGTACTAGAAAACTCTCGATATGGAGAAAATTTGGAATCTAAATGAAGTAAAAGGAGATAGAACATCATTATATAACTAGAATGAAGTGAAAAGATCAAAATTGCATCCTCCCAACTATCAAAATATCTAAGTAATCTCTAGGAAACCCATTGGTGAAAGAATTGAAATCATGATATGCTTGGGATAGAATAAAAAAAATTGAATGGAAGCTCCTCAATGCATTTCCAATGTCGTAAGAATCATGAAAATTGGGGATCATGGAAAAAAGTTATGAGCTTGGGATCCAAAAATGAATATCTAAATTCAAATAATAATATATTCCTTAAAACAAAAAAAATAAAGAAATAACCTGTACCACTACAAAATTAACAAATCCAACTTTTTGACAATATCTTATTTTCAAAAACAATCTCCTAGATTATAAGTTATGATAGTTAAAAAAATTCCTGATTTGGGAATTAGGGGAACAAAATTTTGGCCCCATGGGTTGGCTATTGATTCCCCGTAGAACCTATAATTAACAAAATTATTTAAAAAAAATCTATTGCTCCCAGCAGTGGCGACACTATTGGAGCAAGGCACTCGGGGGCAGTGGGTGGAGCCACAATGCCCAGGGCATTAAGCCCCCTTCGCTAGGCGGAGCCCAATATGGGAAACAAAGCCCCCAAAATCTCTAGTGTAGAAGACTTGTTGGCATGCAATGAAATTATATGGTCGATGTTAAATAAAAATTTAATATTAAAACTATAGTGAAAAAAACTTCGTACCATCTGACGTTGACAATAAATGATGGTGATAGGAAACTATGTATGATGAAGACCACACATATTATTCCATCCTAGTATGACCCTCATGTAGAATATTCCATTGATAGTACATACCACAACCAAGTATAAAAATGACAAACTATATAGTATGGCCAAGTATGGATCCATACGACCATATGGAATATGCTGATGGAGGAAAAAATGCTTGATGCTCTCAGACAAAGGTGTCAAAATTTGATGAAATGGTAGTCATTCCTTAGGTTCTCAAGCCTTTCAAATGCAACAATGCATTTTTTTTGACCAAAAGTGATTTGAAAAATTAGCTACTCCTAGATTTGGCAACTGAAACCCTCCTTAAAACCCTTGTAGATAAGTTAAAACATGATGAAAATTGATGAAATTAAAGGTAAAATTGACTCTTTGATGCCCTAGATTTAATGGAAAGGTCCTTGAAACCCCAAATCACACCCAAAAAAATTTCACACCAAGATAGGTCCCTCAAATTTTGGAATAATTTTACATCATTAAAGCTTTGACACCATGTAGGAGTTTATGATGAAATATCAATACCCTAGGATCACCTACAAAACAATAATAACTTCCACAAAATACAAATGATAGAAATATCATGCTATGATTATGGATGCAAGATTGCTAGATTAAATATGACAAAGTACATATGATACCTTTCTTATAAAGGAAAGTTGTGAGATAGGATTAGATAGATCTTGACATGTGTCTTAATCCTATATAATGAGACAACTACCTCAACAAATATTAAATTACCTAGGACACAAGAATTACATGCCAAAAGATAAGATAATCTGATCTAGTGACAAATAACACTAGAAAGATTCCTTCCTAGGACCTAAGTGGAGTTAACATGTAAATAATACCTAGATAGGTGTTTAGTAGGAAAAGTGATTCCTAGGGTTTAACTAGGATTAATCACCTTTCACTTAACATTTGGGAATTGAAGATGGACAAGGGTATGAGATGAACTTGCAATCTAAAAGGTTAGTCAAGCAATCCTTGATATAAAATTCCATTTTTGCGGGAGGGAGATTTGGAGATTGATTTTTGATGAAATGCAATGATGCAACTAGATAATTATGAAAATGCATTGTTCTAATATGAATAAAAAATAATTAGAAAATTATAACCAAATTTAATGACCAAAAATGAATAAAGCAAATATCTATGCACCTGCGATCTGAATTTGAGATTTATTTGAGTGGACAAGGGTGCGAAGGGCACCCTAGAATGGGGATTTGAAACCAAAATTTGACTTCATGGGCCTTAGGTCCTTGGTTCATGGCTTCTTCCTTCTGTATCTTCTTGTCAGATCTTCATCTGTTACTGAGATAATTGAGTTTCCATATGTTGTCAAGTTGTAGGGCTTGAATGCATAAATGAGTAAATTATCTTCAATCCTCTTCAGATCTATAACTTGCACATTCAAAAGGAGATGTTCAGGGTTGTGCCATATAGGGGCTTGCCTCAATCAAACACTATGTTGGTATTTCTATCTCCATAATGAAAAAATTGATGATTTGAGGGATACAAGCTAAATGAAAAATGGATGATGAATAACAACTCACTGCAAATCACCACTTAGATTTGATCTCCTTAAGGGAGTGAAGTCATGCAAATCACCTTCAAGGCTTGATTGCAATTGGATTGATTTTGTTTGAAGACCTATAAGCATTAGTACTCACATAAAACTTGACATGGTGTTTTGGATGATGAAATACTGCAATAATTATACAAATTTTTCTCTTGACTACTCTTTGAAGTATAATAATTTCTTGTGAATTTCCTTATGATTTCTTGTTAATTAAAATTGTGAAAATATTATTTATATGAAATTAATCTAATTTCCTAAAAATTAAATCCCAATGGTTGATAATTATGATTTGAATTTCAAACAATAATTTACCAACATTGACATATTTAAATTTGGGGCCATTTTAAGGGGACAAGGGCACTAGGGCACCCTAGTATGGATCCCATTTTTTCTAAGATCCAAAGTGTTAGGGGAAAATTATTAAATGCATACTTTAGTTTTGCATATTTCATTTTCTGATAAATAATAAAATGGGCCATGGAATGCATAATTTAGAAAATTAGGTGCATGATTAGGTCCACACATATAGGAGGGAGAAAAATCTAGTCTAAAATTAACAAGGGTGATAATTTATGATGCTACATTTAGCCCCCACTTTAGAGAGAGTATGAACTTATGCTCAAACTCACACTAATGTAAGAGTATGTCAAGAGGGGTTCAATTTACCAAATCTTGAATGGATAGGATTGCAATGAATCTAGGGGGAAGCACACAAGCACTCAGGATTCAAGATCCCATGGAAAACCAACATAAGGGTAAAGGAACACACATGTATGAACTGTAATGGAACATGGTAACACAAAACATACATGATTAAAACAAAACAAAATGAAAATACAATGTAAACATAATGCAAACATAAGAAAATACATAAACATAAACATAAAATAAGGTTAGTACTAATAAGGAAAATTGACCTCAGTCTTAAATTTGTCTCAAATACCAAATATCATATCTTGAATATATGTTAGAAAAAAGAGTGCTCTCATGAGGACTAGCAATATGTGTTATGTCAAGTTGCTCACAAGCCACATGTATCTACTAGCTTGCAAGATATGTTATGCTAGGTGTCCATGCAATATGATGGGTTTCACAAGGCTAGCAAGCTGTGTTATGCTAGGTTTCCATGCAATATGATGGGTTTCACAAGGCTAGCAAGCTGTGTTGTGCTAGGTATCTCATGAAACACATGGCTCCACTAGAAAGAAAGTTGTGTTATGCTAGGTCTCTATGTTAAAAGGGTTCTAAAGTTCATGAATCAACAAGCTGTTTTATGCCAAATCCATGGACTATCTTGAAAATCATGCTTTAGGGAGCATACAAAGCATAACATCATAGGGGACGAAAAAATCACCTTAGGGGTGCAAAAATTTTAATGTTATAGGGAATAAACAAAAAAAATCACCTCAAGAGGTGCACAAAATTTAACATCACAGGGGATGAATGCCACAAAGCCATGCCTCATGAGGCATTATGAACAACACCATAAAAAAGGGGACATTACAAATATCAAAGGGCACTACTCAACACATGGGAGGTCACACCTTACGAAGTATCACACATGATACTGCTGCTAAGAGAGGAAAAATCATGGAAGGAGGGATCACACTTTAGGGGATACTAATCATAGTATTACCACTATAGGGAACATGTCATGCCATGAAAAGTCACACTTTTAGAGGATAAAGCTTAATACTACCACAAAGGAGACACTAACATAGATTGAGGAGGCCACACTTTATGCATTACTATTATTAATGAGTTCACACTTTGTAGGAGATGTATGATATCATCACTCAAAAGGAACCATTCCTTACATAATAATTGTTTTATGTGGGGTAATATATGCCCTCCCTTAAAATATTAATTAGTGTACTTGCTACACTAGTATTTTAAGGAGATATAAAGGGATCTCTTGTAGCAAGGAATGCACCTAACATAAAACTACATAACCACTTTCCCCCAAGCATAGGGGTAAAGATGAGCTATAAAGAATGATGTTGCATTGCTCCTCACGTGATGAAATATGCTTGTAAAAAATTAAAATTGTTCCCCCACACATGGTAATGAGTATCATGTGATATTAAAAACTACCACATAGCAAGGACCAAAATAAATAAATTATTTAATCTATTATCTTATCAAATCTATCATTGTAAGGATCCAATTCTTCCAATTTATTCTTTAAAGTAAGACATTTATCAGTATCATGTCTAAACACTCTATGGTATGCACACAAATATTAATTCTTATTCTTGTGCTACACATCTTGTCTTTCTTGCATATGAGGTAATGTAATGAATCCCAATTGTAAAAGTGTACATAAAGTGCGTTCAATCTTAGACAAGGGATGTGGAGGGGGTCATAAGCCTTTTCTAATAGGACCATGAAGTTTTCATGGCTTGGTGGGTGGAGTAAAGGTTGTATGTAGGGGTGGAGGACCATAATAACCAATGCCTTTTGTATCCTCATATGGTATTTTTTCAAAAGGGCGTGGATTTGATTTTCATTTTTTATATCACAACCTTTCTTATTCAGAATCTTAAATCCTTGGCCATAACATCATTCCAAGACTTTGTTTTCATAGGATGGTGGATCATGGTTATTATGAATGGGTACTTCCATGTGCATAGGTTGAGGTACAAACTGCAAATCACTTTCTCTATGTGATGTGGAAAATATTTTAAGTGGTGGTATATTAGGTGTTATTGATTGTTTGTATGGATGAGTAGGCCATGTTGTGGAAGGATAAATGACCACATTGTTTTCAAGGTGAAATAAAGGGAAAGGGGAGCCTTCCCTAAAAGGTGAGGAATGTGATGAGGGGAGTATATCAAAGAAAATGGGCGTGTCCACCTAATCACAAATACCACTTTCCCATGTTCATTAGTAAGAGGGATAGTGCCAAAAATTCTTAGAATTGACTTACAACCCTTAAGGTGAGTCAACCCTAGGTTTTAGACATTATGCTGTCTTGGCTTCCTTATAACAAAAATGATTTAACAACAATTTTTGGAGAAAAATAAAAGTGTTTTAACAATAAAATCTATGAGATTTAACAATTGGAATATGAAGTATTATGATCATAACAAAACCACAAAAAATAATTAACCATCAGATCTGAGAAGGTTAGGATGGTGTAAATACCTAGCTCTAAAAGTGGGTTTCATGCTTTGTCGAAGGACACATTTTCCTAGGGGCGAATGGGTCTCTCTACGGGGTTCTAAAAATTCTTTTTGTAGTCCTCAAATCCTAGATATAAGCTTTTGATTCCACCAATTTTGACTATCAAAAAGATGGAAATAAAACTTGCAGGTGAGTTTCCATGTCTTGACAACTTTGATGAAACTTTGCAAAATTACAGTTTTGATCAACTTTCAATCCTTCACCTACAAATTTGCAAACACAAAGAAAGGGATTTTTTTTGGTGGATAGGGGTTTGCCTTGGTAAAACCTCATTTTGGTAATTAAACCTTGATAATGAAAGATAATGATAAAATAAAGGGATTGATGAATGAACAAAGCTTTTACACCTCACCAAACCCTTTAATGGATACCCTTAGAGGATTGAAGTCTAAAAAATATCTCTAAGGAGTGGATCTTGCATGAAATGGATTGATTTCTTGATAGATCTCGATGCTTGAATGATTGCTTGAAACTTGAAACCCTTTAATAAATCCTCTCTAATGCTCTTGACAATAATATTTTCTCATATGAAATTTGAATTATGCAACTTAGATTTGAATTGATAAAAATACCTTGTATTTATAGGTGTTTCCTTAATTACCCAACAATAAACACCACAAGTCAAAATTTGAAATTTGAATTTAGATCATAAAAATTCCACCAACAACATATTAAAAATTGGTCTTTGAGACTAAAGGGAGACTCATTCGCCCTTGGGAGAATGGGTCTTGGGTCCTAAACCTAGAACACACATTTTCCAAGATGTGTAATTAAGTGTAGGCATTGTTTAAATGTGGATTTTCCCTTTCGGAAATCAAAATTAATTAGGCTTGTGAATACATAATTGGAACAATTAATAAAGGGGATGAAAACATAGTGTGAAAATGTAAAGGAGTAAATAACACTACATTTAGCCCTCACTTTAGTGAGAGTATGAACTTGCACCCAGACTCACACTAAAGTAGACAAATAAGTCAAGAGAGGTGTAATTGTACAAGTGTTATAAAGATAAGAGGAAAAAGATCAAGGAGGGTGATCAAGCCCCCAAGATCTAAGATATCATGGTGAACCAACAAAGGCACAAGGAGACATGCTTGCAACAACAACACAAGATACACAATCAACAATGTCAAAATTAATGCAATTTAAAGAGATAAAAAAGGAAGGATGGACTAGTTATGATTGTGTTGTTGTCCATAAGATGCATTCACAAGTGAAACCCCATTGTCCACTATGCAAAAAAAATATACTCAAGAGGGCTAGTGAAATCTAGTGTCCACTAGGTAAGCCCCAAAAAAGTGAGAAACACAGACTAGGTTGGTATGTACCCACAAAAAAGTGGCTGATGGGAAATTCATGCCAAGCCTATAGGCTCCCATACGTCAACCATACCAAATTTTATACCTCCTAATAAATTTGATAGGGAACCACATAAAAAGGTTCCACAAGGCTAGCAAGCTGTATTATGCTAAACACTCATGAAAAAAAAGCACCACTTGCAAGAAAGTTGTGTTATGCTTGGTGACCATGAAAAAGTTGTAAATGCAATAGGATAGGATAATCAAAGGGTTTTTTCTTAGTTAATAAAAGGTCACACCTTAGGGAACATCGTGCTTCATGTCACCAAGAGAGGACTAGTCGAGAATAAAAGATTCACACCTTAGGGAATGCAAGCCATAAAATTACCACTAAGAGGAATGTCATATTCCAAGAAAGGTCACACTCTTGAAGGAAATCAAACCCAATGTCACCACCAAGAAGACACATCACATGAAGTAAGACCACACTTTGAAGGGAATATACAAATGATGAGTGGGGATGCACATACCTCCACTTTAAAGAAATTGCTAAACACCATGCTATGAGAAATTACTTTAAAGTAGCAAAATGGAAAATGCCAATATATGAGAGATTTATTCAAAAATCCCAATGTAAACATATGTTTCCAAACAAAGCTACATCATGAAAGGAGGTTTCCCCCCATATGCAATCCTAAGATAACACATAAGGGATCCATGGATTTGGGGTCAACATTGTGTCTTTGATATAGTGATATAGTTGAGCTTAGAACCATCGTCATTCCCAAAATAACTCATGGAATAACAAGAAAAAAGGAAGAATGACACATAGAGAGAGAAAACAAAGGAGAACTATTGGGTCAACATGGAAGAGACCTAAATGTCTCAACGCTTTTCATCATCCCCAAAAGGAAAACACAAGACAAATGAAAACATAATAGTTACAACAGATAGAAGAATGTAGATACAAATAGAAGACTACCGCGATAGGTTCTCTTCCTTTGTATCCTTGCACCAATAGAGTGACAAGGGTCATGCAAAGTATGCTCACAATCATTAAAGACACACCAAGAAGAATGATATTGGGGATCACATTGTGCACATGTAATAACAAAGAACATGAAAAGAATAGTATGGCACATGCGAGTCAACCTATAGTAGGTCATCTACATCCTAGTGTTGTTCATCATAGGCGGAAGGGGGATACCTAGCCAAAGGGACAATGAAAAGTGCAATACTATATGGAAAAGGCTATCTAACCCCTTTCCCCCACTAAGTGTAGGATAAGGATGAGACAATATAAGTGATGATGTGATGCTCCTTTCAATAAGAAAAATGATTTGTATGAAGTCTATACATGCAATAGTGAGAATGCTAAGATTCTACAACTATTACATGGAAAGGAGCCAAAAGTGTTCATGTTAATCTATTATATGATCAAATAGTTCTTTGACCATTTTAATTTTTTTAAATATTCTCTTTAAAGCATGACATTCATCAATACTATTCCCAAGAGTTCTATGATATTGGCAATGAGACATGTTTGTGCTTTTTCCTTTTGGATTTTCCTTAATAGGTGGCAATGTTATAAGTCCTTTATTATGAAGTGCATGTAAGGCTCTTTAGTTCTTAGACATAGGATAAGGGAACTTTAACTTCTTAAGTTTGTAAGGCCTTTGTCTCTTTCTTGATTGGGGAAATTGTTGAGGTGGAGGTGGAGGATCTAAGGCGACCTTATCATCCTATGAGGTATTAATTGGTATTTTGAAATGGTATTATGAAAGAGAACTCCTTTACCCTTGAGAGATGTGCAGGGGGGAGGATCTTGGTATCCTAACCCTTTAGTATCCTCAGATGGAATTTTTCCAAGTAATTGATGGATCTCATACTCATTATTTATGTCACATCCTTTTTTTCTTAAGATTCTCCATAATTTTCTCTAGATTGATGGGGGTATCAGTAAATTTATGCATATAGGATGAAAGATTATCAATGTTATCCAAATGATTGGATTCTTCCATAGCTGGTGGTTGAGGCTTGCTTTATGATTCAACTTTGAGATGAAAAATGTTAAACATGTCAAGGGGTGGAATGATAGGAGGTGTTGGTTGTTGCATTGAGGGGTAAAAGGATGCATTTTTTTCAATTTTGTTAAGGAAATTTTGTATGAATTCATGCATGCTATCATTATTTTCACCTAAGATGTCAACTCCATGATGAAATTAATTATGGGTTGATTGAGCATGATTGGGTTCAATTGCATTAGGATCGTCACCAAAAACATAACTTGAGACATCTACCAAAGATTTCAATGAAATCCATAGTTTACCAAAACACATATCCATGATGAAAGTTTGTCTTATTTGTCATATGTAAGTATGAATGAGTTTGATGCAAAATTTCATATTTGATAATTGACTGATTTAGGATGCAAAAGCCTAAAAATTATATCTTTTTAATGCAAATTTTGATTTCAAAAAATGCACCTAATTTTTGCAATGGCATTAATGAAAATCATCTAAAAATTTTTTTTTACTTAGTTTACATCATCTAAAAAAAAAGCAATGAAGAACTTAGAGATTTCTGAATATGTGCAAAAAATCCTCACTAGGACAACACCCCTCTGGGTGATTTAGTCCTAGTACAGGTGCTTTTTTGGAGTTTTTGGATTTGTGTTTTTTTTATCAACATCAAACCCTCAGACCCTATTTGGGACTCATAAGCCCCTCTGGGTGATTTAGTCCCATTTTAGATTTAAAACTACATTTTCTAGCATTGAATTCTCTATTTTTATGTTTTTGTTTGCTACTATTAGTTATTAGTTTCAATTTGTAGAGTTTTGTTACATTCAATTCATTAGATTTAGGTTAGTTTACATTCATTGTAATTGTGGATAGAATTAGATTACTATAATTTTCATTTTCAACATTAGTTCATAGTTCAATTAGACTAGATTACATTTGGCATTTGTTAGAAAACAAAACAAAAACAACTACAAACCGATGAACCACTTGGAGAAAGTATAGTTACTTGAATATGTCAAATCTCTTTTTCCAAGTTAACCTAACCCTCAAGCCTTTTAGTAGTGATGACTTTGATATGTTAGATGAAGCCTTTGGGGACTTCATCTCACAAGATTCATCCACTAAGTCTTGTTACGACAAAGTGAAACCAAGAGAAGTAAACGTGATTCAACCTCATCTTGTCATCTACTCTCCTTCTCACAAACCTCAAACTCAAAACCAACCTATTTTTACCCTTGAACCACCTAATAACAATTTTTTGCAACAATCAAACTATAATACCATTTCTCATACATATATCACTAGAAAAAATCCATAACCAAAACAACCAACTACAACATCTTTACCTTTGCATAACCCCATCTTTCCTAGCACTTGTCATTTTCCTTTGAATAATGAAAAGGAGTGTGATCTTGTTGAACAACTTAAGAATAATCTTGGAAAGATATCCCTATGGGACCTAATTCGAAATTCACCTAACTATCATACCATGCTTCAAATAGCCTTACAACAAGTTGTGATCCCCTCTAATACAAATGCAAGTGATGTAGCAGCTTTAATTCAAGGAATGAATGCAGTTAACATAGATATTACTTTTCACCAACATGAGCTACCTCCCATGAGAAAGAAAATGAGTCCTTCATGATAATAGCTAGATTCAATAGGACATGAATAAAAAGGACCTTTGTTGATAATGGCTATGCTCTTAATGTATGTAGTGTGCATCTTTTGGATAGACTTGGAGTAGCTAAATCAAGAATTGAACCTGATTCCTTATGCATTCGAGGATTCAACAATGTAGGAAAGCAACCACTTGGTGTGATTACATTACCTATTACAGTTGTAAAAACTACCTTACAAACTCCTATTCATGTCATGCCTCATGAAATTTCATATAATCTTCTTTTGGGAAGACCTTGGATCCATGAGATGCATGCGATGCCTTCAAATCTTCATTGTATCATGAAGTATGTCTATAAAAATAAGGTATACCAGGTTGAGATAGACTCTGAGCCTGAAAGTTGTTTACAAGTTGAAAAAGGAACGAAAAATGCTCTAAATACATTAATTCCAACTTCGAACATAGAGCCTATGGAATAAGAGAAACAAGAGATGGAAAAAGTGTTGCATTTATTGGAAGATGATTCCAGGGTTCTTTAGAATTTACAACATTTATGGGAGAATACAAAATCACAACAAAAGAAACTGAGAAACAAAAACAACCAATGGTGATGTCAACACAGAACTCAGAAGAAAACTCACAAGCATCTACCTCATCTAGTTTAGAAGAAGATACAAGTTACACAAAAAAATTCAATGAGATAGATTATCAACAACCACCAAACCAAAAAGAAATGGAAATAATTTATGGGAGAGGTTATGAGCTTATGAAACAATTGGGTTATAGTGGAAAAGGATGTGGAAAAAAAGAACAAGGCATCCATGTTCCTGTAGAGCCTAACACACAAGAAACAAAAATTGGTTTGGGGTATTTCTCTTCTAAGATAACGCAAGCAATAAAAAGACCTTTGCTAAACGTCAACACCATCATGTGCAATCCTAAAATGAATGTCACCTTGAAGCACCCATAATTGATTGATACAACTTGTGAAGCATCATTTGAGTTCTTTGAAGATGATGAAGCCTTGAAAGAAATGTTAAGAGTTTATGAAAAACCATTTACTCCTAAAAAGAAATGGGTCATATGCGCTGTGATTAGTCCTAAAGAAGGCGACAAAGAAAAGGAAAGTAATGAGATTGAAGAATACAACCCTGAATTCCTGAAACAAAATGCACTTCCTTTAGGAGATACCATGGACATATCGATGGATATTAAAAATACAAAAAAAGTGATTAAGATAGGAAAGTTCCTTGATGATGAAGAACAAGAGGACCATGCAACTTTACTCCATGACTTTCCTGAAATCTTTGCTTGGACTTATTCAGATATGTTAGGAATTGTCCCTAAAATAGTAACACACAATATAGTCCTTGCTGAAAATGCTAAACCCGTTAGAAAAAAGATATGAAATATGAATCCTAAGATAGCCTTGCTAGTTAAGGCCGAGATTGAGAAGCTCCTCGAAGCTAACATTATACGTCCTATAGATTACTCTCTTTGGATCTCAAACATTGTCACTGTCGCGAAACCAGATAATCGTATTAGGATGTGTATGAACTTTCATGATTTGAATAAAGCATCTTTAAAAGATGATTTTCCCCTTCCTAATATTGACATGATAGCGGACTCGCGAGACATGCTTTGTTGTCATTCATGGATGGATTTTCTGGATATAATCAAATCTTTATCAACCCTCAAGATCAATACAAAAAAAAAATTACAACTGTAAGAGAGGGGGACCAACCACATCAAGGCCATAGGTCATAGAGCGCTAAGAGCAGAAGGCTGCCGTAACTTACCTCACTCTAAAAGGGGTGTTTTGAAGTAAGGGACAAGAATGATGAGGACTATAATGTCCTTCGATCACTCTGCAAACCCAAGCTTTAGTTTGGGCTAGGCGAACTAGCTTTTTGGAGTTGATTCTTTGCCATAGAAAGCTCTCTGTCTAAGGATGGCAACACAGTTCTGGGATGTCAGCACGGTGCACTTTCGTCTCTTGGCCGCATAGATGTTCGTATGGCCAGAAAATAGTGAACATAGAGAAACTACCAAAATACCTACTAACAGCCTAGCTAGTACAATCTAGATGGTAAAAAAAGAATGAGAAAGTATGCAAAGTAGATACTAAAATGATAAAGTAAATAAACTAGAACCAAGGTGATGAAGAAAATCTCACAAAAGTTTCTACTTTCCAGTTAGCTCGAAACACATGTCCACCGAAACAGAAGAAAGAAGGGAAATTTATTGGGGCTGTATAGGGGCTTGCCTCAGTTAGAACCCCATTTTGGTGTTTCCACCTCCACATACAACTAAATAGCAATGATAGAGAAATGTATGATAAAGAAGTAAAGAAAGAAAGCACATGAATAATACTTCAAAATAATAAATAGCTAGTCAACCAAATTGTAAAGGAGAGGAGTGGAAATCTTACCACCTCCACCAAGAGATCACTAGCCAATGACGAAGAAAGAGAGCTTAAACAATCACCACAACCTCGACTGCGATGAAAGGAGGTGTTGAAAAACCTCAAGCCCCTATTGCAATGGCTTGCTTCACACTTTCTTTATGGGGTTGATAGAGTGTTGTTTCCTACAATGGAGTGTTGTGAATGCTAGGAGTGCTAAGAATCTATGAAGAAGGATGAAGTGAATGCTTGAAGATTGTGAAAAGAGATGAGTTGAATGAAGAATCAAAGAATTTGAAGGAGAAGGGAGAGAATCTACCATTTTCGGGGTCAGTTGGTCGAAGAGGGACATTACAAACCATGTTCCCAATAGGAAGTGTAACACCTCTTCCAACTTTAGATGTAGGAATCCGTTAGGGATGTAAGTGGGCCATGTGGATGTTTGCGTGCCACACGGGCATCCCCAAAAAATATTCTTCTACCAACACAACATACAAATGCCAAGTGGAAGGAAGGTAGCTTGTTGATGTGGAATTTATCCTTCGGATTTGGTTTTCTAAGGTGAGGATGTACAAAAGGAGAATTTACATAAGGGGTGAAAATTCAATCCTATACATTTTTCCCCAACTTTAGCAAACATGAATACAGATGAGTGCTTTGGTAAAGTAGATCGATGAGTGAATAGGGTTAGAAATTTATACCTGAACTGTCAAGGAAGCAAACCTCAATCCAGAAAGCTCAAAAGGGTAGGGTAGGCAAAGGACTTCATAGCCCCACAAAACTATGAAGCTGTAGAATGAAAGCATCTTACAGGCCCGCAGACCTATAAGGAGGCAACCCCCAATATCTCTCACATGAAGGAAGCCCCGAGAGGTAAGTGTTGATAACGATTTTACTCGCAGCAACAGGGAAAATAAATTCTTCACAGGTAAACCGCAAAGAGCCTATCCTTCTTGAAAGATATGTAACAAAAATAATCTTAAAGGGGAATCCGCTTTAATAGGAAAAGATTGACTCAATTCAATCCCAAGTCTTCGCCAGTCAGGTCTTGACTGAACTAGGTTCACTCTCAAGTAAAATGTGATATTGTTGTTAATCTCAAAGGGAATATGGTTGTTTTTTGGTTTCATTAAGAATCATAAGCATTTTACACAAGATTTCCAATTCATTCATAAAAATAACATCATGAAATCAAAAAATTTGAAATAATATTTCATGAACATCAACAATTTCTTTGCTATTACTTAAGTAGATTTAGCATTAAGCATTTAGCAATTTCATAGAAAATGAAATATTTTCAATAAATTTCCATTCATTCATCTATTTTTGAAACATTTTCAAGAATTTAAACATCTATTCTAAAACAAAACATAAAATATTAAAATTTAAAATTTCTCCCAGTTATTCTCCACGCATGCCCCAAAGAATTAACCAAAACTGAACAAGTTGCTTTATACTTCACCAGATTGCTTCACAACTACATATAAAATAGTGCAATCTTTTAAAGAGAGGGGTTTTAGTTTGGACACAAAGTAGGTTCTGTATGCACCCTTAAATAGCACAACACACAATCTTGTTCAGTTAAAAAAAAAAAACCATCTGCAAAAGATTCATGAGATAGGTAGCTATCAAATTGGATCTGATATTGATCAATGTCTATGTGCATACAAATTTTTACACTAGAATGATTCAGAAAATAGGAAAAAAAACAAAACTTCAAGAAGTTTTGGCTATTTTGACATCCACAAATTTTGAACTTAAAATGAAAATAAAGCAGTAAACGACCTTTTATAGGAACAAGGCCTCAAGAGTTTAAAATTAAAGTTTATCCAGAGAATCAGAAATAACAAATCAAAATGTAGCACATGGCATACACCAACTTTCATTAGAATATTCTAGATGAAGTCAAAGCTTTGACTTCATCAACAACAACACATTTCACTTCTTACTCTGGTTTGCAATACTTCACATAAATCAAGGCTATCAACATCCTTCAAAATACCAGACAGGGAACATCTACCAGGACTGGGAACAACCTGCAAAGCTCAAAAATTAAACAAATATCTTTGCAACACCTCTAGTATGTGGTATCTGGTTCTTTCTTTCATCATTCAGGGCTCAGGCTCCAGGATCTTTTCTTCTCCTTTCTTTAATTGATATTCTCCAAAAGCACTCAATGTTTGATGCATATGTACTTTTGAAATTCCTTGCACTACCTTCCAAGTGAGTTTGAGCCTAGTGTATTCTTATGATATTTGGAGTATAATATTATTCCTTTGCACTTTGTCTATGTCATATCTAGCAATAGTGTTCCTGCATTGTATAATCTCGTCAATGACCTCTTGAGTTAATAGTTGAATAGGGTCTCTATTTATTCTTTCAATCAATTCTTTGAAGGATTTAGCTTCTCTATCCTCCTGTCCTAGTGTTTGAGGATCACAACCTTGACGTGCTAACATTTCAATAAAGTCTTGATCTTTATCAAGAAATTTTCTACATTCCATGGTGACCTTTTCAAATACTTCAATGCATTGCATCAGCATGTCACCTTCCCATTTCAATTGTTTCTTCAATTTTTTTGGCAATGGAACTTCTCACTCTGAAACTACATTTCATTGTAATAATTATTGGACATCCATTTGCATGAGAATTTAAACATTTCTCCTTTCATCATTAACCTATTCTTGGGAAAACTTGTATTCACTTTCAAATATTTGGATTTATCTGACCGACAGTATGATTTCTTATGCCTCCCTTTGCATCTGTAATGAATTCATCCCCCTTCCTTACCCAACACTCAATCCATTTTTCAAATACATTCATTTTGTGGCAAACTACTGCAATTTCATCTACCTATTCTTGTGACATTAGTACTAGATGTTGGGGCAATTCAGTCTGTGCTTTGACCAAATAGGATCAGTGATTTTATAAAATGTTCCAAGGTAGCAACCCATTATTTCAATTCTCTTTTCTTCTTTCTATACTTATGTACTCTAGCAATAGTGGCATCTAGGTTTATATTTATTTCTTCTAACTCTTTCCTCCAAGATGAGTGGTCAAGATTAATACTTGTCATCTTTTACTCCTTAGGCGTTATTTCATGTCTATTTTTGTCAACTGTTGGAGTAGCTATATGGATGGTTCTGTTATGATCTACATTTCTCTGTATGAAATGTTTTTCTTTAGCTCTACGCCTAGGCTTAGGAGTATCTACTTCTTGTATGAAACTATTAAGATCGGGAGGCAATACTTCTACTTCCATTGGGGAATCCAATTCCCTGATCAACCAAATAGGTGCATCTTCATTACACTCTACCTCTACAACATTACTTTGTTCCTGGTTTCCACTTGATTTAGGAACCTTTTTTCTTACTTCTTCAATCTTATCTGTCACGTCCTTCGAAATAGGAAATTTTTCCTCAACAATTTCTGGCCTAGATTCGAGATTACTAGGATTTGGCACTGTCTCCTCTCTTTGAAGAAATACAATTTATTGTCTATCGAGATGTTCAACCTTAGTTTCCTAAACATTACTTTCTTTATTCTTTGCTACACTAGGATTTTCCTCATTTCCAACTTCATCACTTGAAACTTGTGTAGCTTCTCTTTTCTCAATCTCAACTTCAACCCAGTCCTTTTCTGATTCTTCAAAGACCTACGATTGTTCATTATCATTTGGAATATTCCCAAGCGAAGGCTAGGAATCAAAAGTATCTTCAATAATAATTTCATCAATAGGATCTTGCTCTGCAGTCTCCCCTATTTCCATCTCAAGGATATCAGGGTTCCCTACTTCTAAGGCGAGTGTTCCTTGTATAAATCATTCTTCTTCAACATTTATATCCTATATCCGAAATTTCTTCTATCACTGGTTGTACCATGGGTTTATATTGTCTTCTTTTCTTTTACCTTCTCCCACATGGAACCCCATTTATCCATATGTTCTTTAATTATGGCTTCATTTGTCTCAGAAAATTCATTCAAAACCACAGGAATTCCTCATAGTTCTTGTTTTATTCTAGCCATGTTAACAAAGGGAGGAGAAGTAAATAGTTTTGCAACCCTTTGAGATGCAGATCTAGTTTGTGTACCAACATTTTTTATTACTCCTGCTTCTTCATCAATAACTAGTTTAGTCCTTGGTTTTTCTATAGAGGAAGATGCACCTTTATGTCTTATTTTTGATTTATCTTTGCTTGATTCTGCATCTTTCTTCTTATTAGATGGCTTTACTGGAACTTCTTATTTTGAAGCTTCAGGGGTTCTCTCTTCAATCCTTATAATAGGAGCCGCTTTACTAGTTTTCCTTTTCTTCCTAGCAGGTTTCCCACTCTCAAATGTAGTTTCATTCCTTTGTTTTCTTCTTTTTTCTTCTGAGAATGTGGGTTCAATTCCTCTTTCTCTTAAAATTGTACCAAAATCATTTATCGAGTGCTGAGTATGTAATTGAACTGGTGTGGATAACTCATCAATTGATGTCATTTCTTCACCCTCAAAATCCGGGTATGGGATGGATTCATCATATAGTCTATCTTCATTATAAGCTTTATTCAAAACTTCTCCATCATCTTCTTCTAATTGATCTTGAATTTCTTGAAGCATAAGAATTCAAGCAAATTTTAAAAACAATCTTTCATACTTTCTTATTCTTACTCTGTGCTTATCTTCACAATTAAGCCAATAATCTTCTAGGTGTTGGACATGAGCATGGTAACCAACTACAACCTTGGAAATATTCCCTTCGGGATCATAATACATTCTTTGAAGTGGAAAATGTTCAAAATTATATGTTCTTAGTTCTTCTTCACACAAGTTAGACACCCTGATTGCATTGCACTTATAATTCCCTATCACAATAGGAAATATGAAAGAAGCCTTCTTGTGGACCTTGTTATAAAGAGCTTGAGATGGTTTTAATTGTCTCACCAATTCTAATAAAACAATTTTGTCTGTTGGGTACCTAGGCAGCATGAAAGGATGTCCATCAAACCCTTCTATCCTAATGTAGGAGTAAGTGGGGAATTGAACATACCAACCTCCCATAGGTCTAATGACACTTTGTGCCTCCAAGGACAATATTTTAGCTTTATCACCTTCCATCATTCTAACTAGCTTCATGGAGAAAAAATCATTAACTCTCCTATAATTCTCTTTGTATCTGTGGATAGCGATTTGGGGTAAATGAGCATATATCAAACTGTTTCCGACTTCCCTGCCCATAGTACCAATATTTTTCAACCCTTGTTTGCTTTCCCTCATGGTGTAGGAATAAATCACATATGAAGAAATATAAAAACATCTAGTTTTGGGAAATGTCGTTATCTGTTCATATAATCTGTCACTAATAAACTTTCCCCAATGCATTTGCACGGTATTTTCCATCAGTCTACATATTATTACAAACATCTAGGGTTCCAATTTACTAGCATCTTATAAACCAGTCGTCCTGCTCAATAGAGTTATAATATCTTGAATATCTTGGTTGAACATAGATCTTTGAATTACTTTGGTCTGTGGTGTAATTGGCTCTTGGCACCATTGGGTACTCATATTTTCTCTGTTGCGGGCTTCAACATTCTGATATGTTTTTGCCTTCATCTTCATATCAACATTATACATCTACGTGAAAAAAGGAAGCCCAAATGTGTATGTAATTCCTTTCTATGAGAGGTCTACATAGATTCTCCCTTCTTTTCAACAACTCTTTTATTTGGGTTATAATAATTCATGCATTGCATAACCAATTTAGGGGCCTCCATTGTTGGCAGAAACCCTCCTACTAAAAGTAACCCATTTTCTATAACATTTCCAGCACACTGAGAAGCACTTTCTCATCATCCCGAGTGTGAATTTCAACATCAGAAGACCACCTCATATGAGTATTTGTAACTACCACATTGATTGGTATGGCTTGCGAATTGCAATACTTAAATTTATCTTTTGCCCTTGTGTTAGAAGTACTCATTTTCTCTTGTGTGTTTTTCATTTTCAAATGTGCATCTTGTGTATGAGTTAGGGTTAAATTTAACCAAATTTCCTATAATTTATAAAAAATTCAATTCACCTTTTGGCTAAATTCAAATCAAAGAATAATCAACTTTTCAATTTCTAAAGGGAAATGCCATCTTCCGATATTTTCATGCATGAAAACAATTAACAGAATATTATTTATCCAAAACATACCTAGTTCTAGTTGGTAAGGACAATATTTTCAGAATGGAACTCCAAAACCCTTGGTAGCTATGTTCTCAATTTCCCAAAATTTACCTTTCCTTGCACGCCAACATTATTTCATTCTTTCAATGTCCTTTGCAAATTTGCAACATGACGCTAAGTGGAGTGTTACAAAAGCAACTGCATGCTTAAGGTGGTGCCAAGTACGAGAGTAGTTCGCCACCTTCATTAATTACCTATTTTAATGCATTAGTTTCTCAAATAAAGGTGCAATCATTACGAATTACGGTTCAAATTATGAATCCCTAGATTTCTATGCAGGCTCGCTACTAGAGGAGAAAGACAACATGATGATCATATGTGGTACTTTGGTGTCACTCTTATATTTTGTAAGGCATAAGCTATTAAAGATACATGATAAATTTGTGATCACCGTGATTAAAACCTTCGGTATCAACTTTTCGGAGAAATACCGGGATCCAGGGAACTTACCTCCAAGCTTTAGAGAAAACCAGAACAAAAGGAAAGACTAAGAGTGAAGTTCACAAGAGATTACAACATTTCAAAACATAATCTCCAGTTTCTGAGTTCTGAATAAAAGGAATGAAATAAAATTATTGGACTCTGATACAACAAAAAAATGATATAACTGGGATTGACACTTCTAGTGGATGACTCACTGGGTGAGGCTAGGACCAACTGAAGATGCAATTCACTTTGATGCAACTGCACAACCTTGAAATTCTAGTTTCCGGTAATATATTAAACTTCATAACAAGACCAAAACATCGAATCTAGGAAAGAAATAAGAATAAAAGAAGGACCATGCAAAATTGAAAATGAGACCAGCAACCGACCAAGCCACATAATGATGCCAAAGCAAACGAAAGCAAAAGGGAACAAGAAAGAGAAAAAAAAGAGGGGTCCACATTTTTCCAAAGAGAAAAATGGGGCATGTTGTGAGATCACACAACAACTAGCAACCAACAAAACTAAACGAAATAATAGAAAGTCAATTATGGGTCTAACATCAGTGTACCAACTATTTTTAGTCTTCTAATTATAAATCATTGGATCCTTATTCCGAAATTCAAATTTCACTTTGAATAGCATGCAAGATTAAGTATTACTAAGCTCACGTGTGTGCAATTGGTTATTTCTGCCATAGTCAACTTAGAAATAGTAATTATTTGCATTAACCTACATAATTTGACAATTCCTTTTAAACCAACAAGGGATAGAGCCTTGTTGCTAGTCAAGCATCCATAGCCCCGACAAGGTTATCTCCATAATTCCCCCAAATATAGATCTACTGCCAGTTAGGCGCCTATAGCCCTGGTAGAGATATTTGGATAGCCTAAAGAGTTGATTTCTCTTTTCTTTTTTTAATAGAAATTGCAATAATAGCTCATTTTTCTCTTTTGATATTTCAATGATAACCGTTCATTTTCAACTTGTAGGAAATGAAGCCCACTATTAGGTTGGGAATTACAGTGGTAGCAAAGGTAGTCTTTTGATTTTTAGTCAATGCAAATAACTGCTATCCCAAATTTTTGTAGAATGCTTTAAATATATGTGTTTGTAGCTCAACATCAACTGAATGATTTATGCTAACTAGAGTATAAAGAATGGAACAATTCTCAAAAAAATTATAAATAAAGGACTATTTCCAGTCAGGACACAGATCAAATTTCTAGAAATGATGCTCTATTAACCTGTTCACCTTCAAAAGTTGCCAATCATTGTAAAATCCAATGATGCAACACCCAGAAAAAAAGAAAAAAAAAGAAAAAAAAGCAACAAATAGTTATTTACAAAACAATAGCAAAACTAACCTAAAAAAAATAAAAAATTATAAAAAACTATTTATCTATGGCTGGAAATAATGCTTTAAGAACTGCCCATTGATAGGAAATGGGATATCTTCACCAGTCAAAGACTTCAACCTATAAGTGTTGTCACCCAGGATTTCAGAAACTTGATATGGTCCTGTCCACAACTTATCAAACTTACCATGCTCACCTTTTTGTTCATGGGTTTTATTCTAGTATAGGACCAAGTCAGCTATTGTAAAAGTCTTTAATCTAGCCCTTTTATTAAACCATCTTTTTACCATGGAATGATTCCTATTAAAATGATCTATAGCTCGAGTACATTTTTCATCTAAATGCATTAGTTGTAATAACCGAGCTTTAGTTTGGTCATCCAATCCAATATATTCCTATGCAAACTGCTATGTAGGGATTTTCAAATTTATTAGTAGTATAGGATCTACCCCATAGACTAAATGATAAGGAGAATTTCCTAACGAGGATTTCATCCTAGTGTGGTCTACCCAAAGGGCGAATTTTAGCAAAGAATTCCATTCCCTAGGATTCTTTTCGATCAATTTTTTAATTATATCTAGTAGATTTTTATTTGATGATTCAGCTAATCCATTTCCCTACGGATAATAGTTAGATGAGAATTTCAACGTTATACCATATTCAAATGCCCAATTAGAAAATTTTAATGAAGAAAAGTCAGGGCCATTATCACATACTAGTGCATATGGTACTCCAAACCTGGTAATGATATTCTCTTCCAAAAATTTGATTACTACTTTTGTAGTGCATTGTTTGTTGGGACATGCCTCTATCCATCTAGTACAGTAATATGTAGTAGTTAATATAAATCTATTTCCTACGAATGATGGAGGATTGATAGTTCCAATAAAATCTAGTCCCCATTGTGAAAAGGGACACATTTCCATCACTGGTTGTAGTGGTTGAGCATTGAATCTTCCTTTGTTTGATGCAATTTGAAATGTATAGCAGTGTTTCACATGTTCGTATGTATCTTTTAGAATTGTTGGCCAATAGTAACCAATTGTCAAAATAAGGTGTGCAGTGGCTAAAGGTGCTCCATGGGCTATTCCAAATTTATTGTGTAATTCTTGCAACACTTTGTTTGCTTCTGTTCTATTCAAGCATCTTAAATAGATTCCTTCATGGTTTCTTTTGAATAGAGCTCCTCCAAGTTTGATCATATAACTTTATGATTTTATCTTAAGATTTCTTTTTTTATTCCTTTGCATATGATAAGGGAAAGTATGGCTGACCAAAAAATGCCATATATCTGAATACCAGTATTCTTGGTCTTTTACATCCAAAGTATATTGTTGACTTGAAATTTGTGGATCTATTTCTACAATAGATTTGACCAAAGCTTATCCCCAAACCAATTTCATGGGTTTGATTTCTAGATCAAATTCATGTAGGATGGTAACCCATTTGGATCTCTTTTCTTCGATCTCACTCTGTGTTAACAACATCTTGATTGTAGAATCTAGAACAATAGATTTGATTATACTCTTGAGGATGTAATGTATAAATTTATGTACCACTTTGACCAAATCAAAGCCTTGTTTTTCAACATCTGTATATCTTAGCTCCACTTCTTTGAATGGAGAACTCATAAAAGCAATTGGATTCTCTTCTTTATTCTCACCCTTCTATGTTAGTACTGCTGCACAAGTATGACGAGAAGCAAAAGAGTAAATATAAAAAGGTTTAACGTAATCCAAACTTACCAATACTAGAGCTTCTGTAATTTTAGTCTTTATACTCTCGAAGGCAATCTTAGCTTCATTTTTCCACTCTATCTTGGCATCTTTCTTTAACATATCATTGAGTGGTTTCACTATTTCATTTGTCCACTCTATCTTGGCATCTTTGGTAATAAATTTTCAAACAAAATTAATCTTATCAAAATATGATTTCAATTCTTTCTTGCTTCTTGGGGGCTATAGCTTGAGTAGTGAACTCACTCTATTTGAGTCTATCGAAATACCTCGTTTAGAAATAATATGTCCTAGTAACTTACCTTTAGTTACCTCGAAAATATACTTTTTAGGATTTAATGGAACTCCGTAAGTTTCACACTTTTGTAATATTTCTCTGAGATCTTGGACATGATCTCTTCTATTTTTCAAAAATACTATGAGGTTTTCCATGTAAATAATAATACATTTTCCTATCAACTCACAAAAAGCATAATCCATGGCTCTCTGGAATGTATCTCCAACATTTATCAATTTGAATGGCATCCTTCTGTAAGCAAAAGTTCCCCACTTCATGGTGAAAGTTATTTTCATCCAATCTTCCCTTGCTAACTTACTTGATTGTATCCCGATAATCCATCCAAAAATGACATCATCTATGAACCATTGACTATTTGTAGCACTTCTTCTAGTGAGGGTAATGGATAATTATCTTTCTCAGATGCCTTGTTGAGATTCTATAAATATACACACAACCGTATATCTCCATTCTTCTTTCTCATGAGAACCAAAATTTCCACCCACTTGTAGAATGTGTAATAAGAAAGATTATCTTAGCTGATAAAAGTTTTTGGACTTCCTTTTGAATTAATGGTTCTAAGAGTGCATTTACTGGCCACTGTTTCTGTCGGAAAGGATTTGCATTAGGCTTTAACGGTATCATATGAGTAATGATGGAAGTATCATAAGTCTTCAAATATTCATATGTCCAAGCTATAACCTTCCCATAATCTTTAAGTGCCTAAGCAATATTTCTTTTCTTTGCTTTAGTACAAACATTTCCTATTAGCACATTCTTAGGATCTTCTTTAGTATGAAAATTGTATAATTCAGATTTCCCTCCATCACTTCAAGGCAAAAATTTCTATTTGACTATCTGATCAATGCCAAATAATTGTTCTAACTTGATTATTCCTTTCTTAATATTATTATCTCTAGCTTGATCTAATTCATCTTGGATTTCTCCATCAGGGCGATCTATCTCTTCAATTATTTGTGCTATGAAAATACTAAAATTAGTGACGAATTCCAATATATGTCGATTATCTTCAAACACCTGCAAATTACTTACATTATCAAGAACCGAGGATATCTGCACCAACTCGACTATGAATCTCTTCAAAATAGAGGCATCTAGAGGTTCTAGAGTACTAGTAGTAGTAGCCAAAGCATCAACTCTTTTATTAAATCTTCTTGGGATATGAGTAATGTTGAATGTGTTGAAATCTTCTATTAAATCCCATACTCTGTGTCGATAATTGGACAATCACTTGTAGTGATAGATATACTGCTTTCAAACTTGTCTAACTACTAATTCTGAATCACTGAACACCTTGAGGATTCTGAATTTCTTCTTGATTGTGAGGATTAGGCCATGTATAAGGGATTCATATTCTACCACGTTGTTAGTACATTGAAATTGTAACCGATATCCAACAAGAAAAGATTTACCTTACATGTTGATGATCTCAACTAGGATGATTCCAATCCCTTGTTTCGATTTGGATCCATTGAATTTAAGAATCTAGGCTTGATCATCTGTATCTTGCAATTTACCATTCTTTGGTGTTGTCGAATTAGTCTTTCCAGTCTGTGTAACATGGATCCTATCTTTATGTACTTTTGATTCAAACCTATGACCTTATCATTTTCTAGATAGTACTGGTTCTTGATTCTGTGTATTATTTCCATACACATCATACAACTATTTTCTAAGTGTGAAACATTATGTAACCTGCACCAATCCTGCAACAAGAAAAATTTTAGTGAAATTTTGATTTTATCACTCTTCTGAGCTTCTACAACAATATTCTTCCAAAATTTATCATAAGGACTATTTTCTTCTTCAGAAGAATCACAATCTGATTCAATTAAAACATCTATTCCATGAGTTAATTGATTAGGTTTTCTAGCATCACATGTGAATACTTCCTCTATTTTGACTCCTGAACTTCGTATTCTATAGACTCCTAGTTCTACATCAATATATAAAACTTCATTTTTTTGATTATAATCTATGATCATGTATTTCATGTGCAGTTCCCTTTCAATTCTGATTTGGTTAGGAACTCCTTTCCATGGTAACCACATATGTGAGAAATCAGTAGCCATATATCCATTCAAGGTTTTGGACCAATCTCTGCTCAATAACATACCATAAGTATTAGGTATCTCAACAACTTGAATGTTTATATAACATTGAATCCTAGGATCCGATGCTAATTGCATGTGAATATTAGTCAACTCTCTGACTACATTTATGTCCGTTTTATCAAGTTGAGTGACCTTGTTTAAAGATATTGCTAGAGTTAACCCTAGCATTTGAAATATGGACAAAGGCATCACATTAGTAGACGCTTTAGAATCTACTAAGCAATTATGAAGGTTTTTACCAAATATTCTCAAAGTGAGTAAAACTGGACTCTAATTTTCCTTTGTAAAATGCTACTTGCACATCTGCTATAGGAACAATGTTCTTAAATTTTGTCTTAGCTTGATTATCTTTCACCTAAGTGTCCTTAAACTTTCCTTCTTTTGGAAGATATTCTAGAATGTTTAAGAAATATTTCCTTCTCACAGGTGTTTTGAGCAATTCTGATAAACAAAGGTTGATCTTTACCTTTTTTATTTCTTTGGCTAAATAGTTAGTCAAATTGTTTTGGTCAACAAAATCTACCTTTCGCTTCTTGAAGCATTTGATGAATTGTAATGAGAGGTTACCTTGGGTAACCCTGGGTTATTATTCGATTTGTCATCGGGTGGAGTATTGAAGTTATTAGGTGGGATCAACGTTGTTAATGGCCCATTGAATTTATTTCCACCATTGGTGTTACTTCTCAAATTATAATTATGTCCTTTTTGATACTGTTGAAAAGCATGAATTTCATCAACTTCTTCCTAAGGTTCATTTTCATCTTTATAGGGAAAATTATACATCTCTAAAGTCATAATTGAATTATCTCCCCCATATTTACGAGTGTAACTTGTGACAACACTAGGTGGTTTGACCCATTCATAACTTTCAAGGACTAAAGCAGAACCATATCCTATTGGGATTAACTCATTTCCGTTAGGAGGATGAGAGTCACACTATTCATTATAGTGTGTAGCAGTTAGAAAAATGTCTGAAGAAATTTTGAATTGTGAACAATCTACTTTAGCATGAGCATTTGTATTATGAATCCTACACCAATTATTCATAGCAAGATCAACTAAATTCACTTTTGACATGTATCTTTCATTAGTAGGATCAGTGTTATCTAAAGGTGTTGACAGTCCTCCATTATTCGTTCATGTATTCCAAGGTCTAGGTGGTCTGGGAGCATTATACATCCGACTTTGCAAAATTTGGTTGTTATTTTGGGCATAAAAGTTTTGATTTCTTAACTATGTAACCTCTAGATGGTTAATCTCTTGAGTTGATCTATGATTTCTTTTATATCTTCCTTTTCCTCTAAAATTTAGATATTTTCGTTTTCCTAAGTTTGTGAGAAAAAAAAGTTTCCATTGGGATGCAACTTTGTGATAGCTGGACCAGGGTGAGGGACTAAAGCTTGACTATTTCTTGTTTGAAATAAATTATTATGAGGAAATGTCCCATTCTTGACCACTAAAGGATAAACATTAGGATCTATAGGATGACTTAGAGGGACTCCATTTACACTTGGGGTAGGGTAATTGTTCAATCCATTTCTGCCATTTGCAGAAAATCCATTTTTGAGGTGTTTCATTTCTAAATTCACACTCACGGATTCAACATAGGCTTCGGGTAAAGTAGTAGGAGGATTTTCCCTTCGCTTCACAAACATAGTAGTTAAAGGATCTACTGCTGTATAATAAACTGCAATAGAAGACAAATTATCTACTACATAAGGTGCTTGCAACCTAGAATAAGCCTTTTGAAACCTATCATTAAAAGAAGTTATAGGTTCTCCTTTAAACCTCTTGATATAAGCAAATTGATGATATAACAAAGCAAGATCAGTCAATGTTCTAAACTTGGCTAAGAATTGACTTTCCATATCCTACCATGATCTGATAGAATTGCGAGGTAGGTTGATATACGACTAGTAGAATTCATCACTTAAGGTGTATAGGAACAACCTACATACATATGACATCTTCGTGTTGAATCCTCGCTCTAAAACATGTATCCCTAAAGATACTAATATTCTCTTCTGCATCTTTATGGAAATAATATTTGGGAAAAAAACTTATCAGGATTTTTCGGTAAATCATTGTACATGGAAATTGAATTGGTGACTCTACGTTAAAGAATGCCATCACTATGGAGGGAGGTGGTACAACAATAGTTATATTCTTTGAACTTGCACTCAAACTTCCAAAATTTTGAGGTCTAGATGACGTTCGACCACTAAGCTCGACTAAAGTCACACGAGGATCACCAAATTGACATCTAGTGACTCTACGAAAATCTAGTTTAAAACTTAACAAAGCCAAAATAATAATAATAGGCCCTCCTTCTAGCACTAGTTCCTGTTGATGATGATTTTACTCATATCAACAAGCAAATAAATTATTCATAGGTAAACCGCAAATAGCCTATCCTTCTTGAAAGATATGGAACAAAGACAATCTAAAAGGAGAATCTACTTTAACAAGAAAAGATTGATTTAGTTCAATCCCAAGTCTTCGGTAGTCAGGTCTTGACTGTATTAGGTTCACTTTTGGGTATAATGTGATATTGATATTAATCTCAAAGGAAATATGGTAGTTTTTTGGTTTCATCAAGAATCATAAGCATTTTACACAAGATTTCCAATTCATTCATAAAAATAGCATCATGAAATCAAAATATTTGAAATAATATTTCATGAACATCAATAATTTCTTTTCTATCACTTAAGTAGATTTAGCATTAAGCATTCAAAAATTTCATAGAAAATGAAATATTTTCAATAAATTTCCATTCATTCATCTATTTTTTGAAACATTTTCAAGAATTTAAACATTTATTCTAAAACAAAACATAAAAATACTAAGAATTAAAATTTCTCCTGGGTATTCTCCACGTATGCCCCAAAGAATTAACCAAAATAGAGCAAACCGCTTTATACTTCACCAGAATTCTTCACAGCTACATATAAAATGGTATGAGATTTTAAAGAGAGGGGTTTTAGTTTGGACACCGAGTAGGTTCTGTATGCACCCTTAAATGGTGCAACACACAGTCTTGTTTGGATAAACTAACAAAACCATCTACAAAAGATTCATGAGATAGGTAGCTATCAAATTGGATATGATATTGATCAATGTCTATGTGCATGCAATTTTTTACACTAGAATGATTCATAAAATAGGAAAAAAGAACAAAACTTAAGTAAGTTTTGGCTCTTCTGAAATCCACAAATTTTGAACTTAAAATGAAAATAAAGCAGTAAACGACCTTTTATAGGAACAGGGCCTCAAGAGTTTAAACTTAAAGTTTATCCAAATAATTATAAATAACAAATCAAAATGTAGCACGTGGCATATGCCAACTATCATCAAAATATTATAGATGATGTCAAAACTTTGAATTCGTCAACAACAACACTTTTCACTTCTTACTCCAGTTCACAATACTTCACATAAGTCAAGGCTATCAACATCCTTGAAAATACCAAACAAGGAACATCTACTGGGACCAGGAACAACCTAAAAAACTCAAAAATTAAACAAATATCTCTGCAACACCTCTAGTATCTGGTATCCGGTTCTTTCTTTCATCATTCAAGGCTCGGGCTCCGAGATCTTTTGTTCACCTTTCTTCAATTGATATTCTCAGAAAGCACTCAACATTTGATGCATATTTTCTTTTGAAATTCCTTGCACTTCCTTGCAAGTGAGTTTGAGCCTATTGTATTCTTTTGATACTTGGAGTATAATAATATTCCTCTGCACTTTTTCTGTCTCATATCTAGCAATAGTGTTCCTTCACTGTATAATCTTTTCAATGACCTCTAAAGTTAATAACTAAATAGGGTCTCTATTTATTCTTTCAATCTATTCTTTGAAGGCTTTAGCTTCTTTACCCTCCTGTCCTATCGTTTGGGGATCACAACCTTGACGTGCTAACATTTCAATAAAGTCTTGATCGTTATCAAGCAATTTTCTACATTCCACAGTGACCTTTTCAAATCCTTCAATGCATTGCATCAGCATGTCACCTTCCCATTTCAATTGTTTCTTCCATTTTTATGGCAATGAAACTTCTCTCTCTGAAATTACATTTCCTTGTATTAATTCTTGGACATCCATTTGTATGAGAATTTCAACATTTCTCCTTTCATCATTAACCTATTCCTAGTGAAACCTCCATTCACTTTCAAATATTTTGGATTTCTCTAACTGATGGTATGCTTCCTTATGCTTCCCTATTGAATTTGTAATGAATTCCCCCCTGCCTTACCCAATACTCAATCCATTCTTCAAATACATTCATTTTGTGGCAAACTGCTGCAATTGCATCCACCTATTCTTGTGACATTAGTACTGGATGTTGGGGAAATTCAGTTTGTGCCTGACTAGATAGGGTCAATGATTTTATAAAATGTTCCAAGGTAGCAACCTATTCTTTCAATTTTCTTTTCTTCTTTTTATACTTATGTACTCTTGAAATAGTGGCATCTAGGTTTATCTTTATTTCTTCCAACTCTTTCCTCCAAGATGAGTGTTCAAGATTAATACTTGCTATCTTGTACTCCTTAGGAATTATTTCATGTCTATTTTTGTTAGTTGTTGGAGTAGCTATATGGATGGTTCTATCAC
Source organism: Sequoia sempervirens (assembly GCA_007258455.2). NCBI lineage: Eukaryota > Viridiplantae > Streptophyta > Pinopsida > Cupressales > Cupressaceae > Sequoia > Sequoia sempervirens. The sequence continues at coordinate 3,134 of VDFB02078689.1, read as the reverse complement.
CATATGTATTTCTTTGTATGACATGTTTTGATTTAGCTCTATGCCTAGGCTTAGGAGTATCTACTTCCTATATGAAACTATTAAGATCTCGAGGCAATACTTCTACTTCCATTACGGAAGCCAATTCCATAATCAACCAATTAGGTGCATCTTCATCATGCTTTACCTCTACAACATTACTTTGTTCCAGGTTTCCACTTGATTTAGGAACCTGTTTTCTTACTTCTTCAATCTTATTTGTCACATCCTCTGAAATAGGAATTTCCTCAACAATTTCTGGCCTATATTTGGGATTACTAGGATTTGGAAATGTCTCCTTTGTTTGAAGACTTATATTTTCCTATCTATCCAAATGTTCAACCTCAGTTTCCTAGACGTTACTTTCTTTATTCTCTATTATGCCATGATTTTTGTCATTTCCAACTTCATCACTTGAAACCTATGTAGCTTCTCCTTTCTCAATCTTAGTTCTTCAACCCAGTCCTTTTTTGATTCTTCAAAGACTTGCAACTGTTCATTATCATTTGGAACATTCCCTTGAGTGAAGGCTAGGAATCAAAAGTATCTTCAATAATCATTTCATCAATAGGATCCTGCTCTGCAGTCTCCCCTATTTCCATCTCAAGGATATCAGGGTTCCCTGCTTCTGAGGTGAGTGTTCATTGTATGAATTCTTCTTCTTCAACATTTATAGGAGTGGACCCTGTATCCAAAATTTATTCTATCACTAGTTGTACCATGGGTTTATCTTTAAACATATTTTATTTTACCTTCTCCCACATGGCACCCTATTTATCCATCTATTCTTTAATTCTGGCTTCATCTATCTCAGAAATTTCATTCAAAACCATAGGAGTTCGTCACAGTGCTTGTTTCATTCTAGCCATGTTAATAGAGGGAGTATAAGTAAATAGTGTTGTAGCCCTTTGAGATGTAGACCTAGTCTGTGTGCTAACATTTTCTATTAATCCTGCTTCTTCATCAATAACCGGTTTAGTCCTTGGTTTTTCTGTAGAGGAAGATGAAGGAGCACAAAGATCTCTACAAGCTAAAACACCTGTTACAAGGGAGATGCAAAGAAAGAACACAACAAAAAATGCTCAGAAAATATAGAGCTCAATATTGCCAATGTAAAGAATTAATTTACAAAAGAAAAGATTACAACCTTATATAGGTAAAAAACCTAAAAAGGAAAACCCTAGGCTTGCACATAATAATTAATAAAATAATTAACTATTATGCACCTAAAGTTAGCTCAAGTGAAAAAGAGATAAAAGGTAACTTAATTAATTAACCAAATATTGTTTAATTAATCAAGTAAAAACCAATTACTCTAACACCCCCCCTTAAGCTAGACTTAAGGAGAAGCTAAAACCTAGAAGAAGCTACTAAAAGCAAAGAACAATGGGTCCCGACAACAAGGCCAGATCAGGTACCCAAGTACAAGGAAATCTCTATGAAATGGAGAAAAAGGAGAAAACCCAATGGGAAAAAACTCCTCTCCAAAAAGAGATAAAAGAAAATGCTGAAAGAAACATGAAGGAAGGCCTCATAAAGACCCCCAAGGACAACTTCCTTCACCCCAAGCATAGAGCGCAACTGAAGATAGTGCAGCGAGGCAAAATGCTTCGTGAAGATGTTAGCAACCTACTTGACAGTGGGAATATACTCCAAGATGAGAGAACCATCCTGAATCAATTATCTAATGAAATGCATATGAATCTCAATGTGCTTCATCCTTTGATACTCCACCGGGTTGCGAGAAATGTGTATAGCACTCTGATTGTCACACCAAAGAATAGTGGGACTATTAGGAGGAAAACCAAACTCAGTCATCAACTGTCGAAGCCATAAAATCTCTTGACTAGCAAGCACAATAGCTCGGTACTCAGCCTCTGTAGATGATAATGCATGAGTAGTTTGCTTCTTGCAAGACCATGTGATAGGACCAGAGCCAAGACAGAAAACAAAGCCAAAAGTAGACTTCCAATCATTGACATCACTAGCCCAATCTGAGTCAGTGTAGCCAACAATGTGAGCATCCCCTGATGTGTAGTGAATGTCATAAGAAAGGGTGCCCTGAATGTACCTCAAAATATGTTTGGCAGCTTTCCAGTGACTTTCATGAGGATCATGGGAGAATCAAGAGACAAGGCCAACCGAAAAGGAAAGATCAAGACGAGTGTGAGTTAGGTACAACAAACTGCCAACCAATTGCCAGTAAAGTGTAGAATCTACTGAAGGAGTGGGGCAAGTAGTAGTCAAAACAACCCCTAACTGAAAAGGTGTGGGGACAAGCTTGCAATCAAGCATGCCAAAGCGCTAAACCATATCAAGAGCATACTTTTGCTGGTGAATGGAGATCCCATCAGAAGACTGAATCACCTGAAGACCAAGAAAATAGTGCAGAAGACTGAGATTTGTCATCTCAAATTGCTCCATCAAAGCTCGCTGAGCACGCTGAATCATAGAGGATGAGCTACTTGTGATGAGGAGATCAACATATAGCACAAGAATCAGGATCTCACCCTCAAGATTCTAAATATAGATTGTAGGATCAGAATGACAGCATGTGAAACTAGTGGAGAGAAAAAAAGAGTCCATCTTCTCATACCAAGCCCTAGGGGCCTGTTTGAGACCATATAATGAACGCCGAAGTCTGCAAACCAAAGAAGCATCCTAAAAAAATCCCTGAGGCTGTTCCATATAGATCTCCTCCTGTAGGTCACCATGCAAGAACACACTCTTCACATCCATCTAATAAATGGACCAGACCCTAGAAGCTACAAGGGATAGTACAAAGCGAATAGAATTCATCTTGGCAATAGGGGAAAATGTCTCAGAGTAATCAATACCCTCAACCTGCAAGAAACCCTTCGCAACAAGACGTGCTTTGTACTTATCAATAGGACCATCAAAAACATACTTGGTGCGATACAACCATCTGCACTGAACCATCTTTCTGCCTTTAGGAAGAGGACGAAGATCCCAAGTACTATTCCTCATCAAAGAAGAATACTCCTCCTCCATAGCACTATCCCACTCAGGGTGACCTATCACCTCTATAAACTTCTGAGGATCCTCAGAAAGAGAATGACTCAAAAGAATAGAACCCGCAATATGAGAACGGGTGC
>VDFB02078688.1:0-13980 GCA_007258455.2 Sequoia sempervirens | reverse complement strand
TACTAGCACTTGCACCTCAATGAGGTGCAATACTTATGTCGATAGGCTGAGCCCACATTATTTATAGCAGTGGATGGTGTGAAAAAAATAGTGATCTATCTCACCTATCCCTCTCTACCTCTCCCTCCCTCCCTCGCCCCTTCTCTCTATTTCTTCTATATCATATCCCTTCTACCTATCCCTCCTCCATCCTTAATCTATTTATCTCTCGGGCCCCTCCTTCCCCTCAGTTTCATTTCCCTCCTCTCTCTCTCTCTCTATCCTTCCCTCTCTACTTCTTTTCACTCCTCTCTCTCTCTTTCTCTATCCTTCCCTCCTCTCTCTCTCTTTCTCTATCCTTCCCTCTCTACTTCTTTACCCTCTCCAATTCATTCCAAAAACAACACTTCCTATTCAACTTTAGTTTTTCATTTTCTATTTGATTATTGTTTTGATTTTATAACACAAAATAAATACCAGGTAGTTTGTCCTTTATGACCTCCATACTAACGAATATCAGCCATTCCACAACCTCTGAAACTCTGAAACAATGGATAAGTGACAATGCTGTAAGAATGCCATCAAAGCATGTATTATCAATTACACATGGTTATTTTAAATATGCTCTCAGTTTAATGGTTAAAGGTAAATCCATAACCTCTAGTACATGGCTTTCTTCATGTCGTCCACTGCTTTTCAAGTAAGAGTAGCATCTTAGAAACAAGTCAAATTTTCAATGGAGCATTACGAGATCTCATCAATGGATAAGTGACAATGTTGTAAGAATGACATCAAAGCATGTATTATCAATTACACATGATTATTTTAAATATATTCTCAATTTAATGGTTAATGGTAAATTTTGGTTAGTAAAAGTAAGACAATTAATTACTACTTTTTAATGAGGATGAGATGTAAAATTACTATTGATTGTTTAATTGTTCAAGAGTGATATATAAATAGAGTGATTGCAGAAAAACATAATTAAAAAATATCTGAAAATTTGCATTAGATTATAGAAAAAAAAAAGACAAACACAAAACACAAGAAATATAGATACTAAAAGAAATAACATAATAAAATTAACATCTACATTTACCCTTAAGAAGTTGACAGCCTGCCATGCTTATAATTCAAATGTCAAATCATCCCACGTGAATGGAAACTACAAGGAGGCTCCCAATAATATCGAAAGAAAGATTTTCCTCCCCAGTAGTCAAGTATATTTTGATGTTTGCACAATAATTTGATTGAAAAGAAAAAAATTCCTCCCAAATAGTCGAGTATATTTTGATGTTTGCACAATAATTTCATTCAAAAGGAAGTTTTTCCTCTCAAGCAATTGAGTATATTTTGATGTCTGCACAAAAGAAAAAATTTCCTCCCAAGTAGTCGAGTATATTTTGATGTTTGTGCAATAATTTCTCCGTGGGATAATTCTGTGGAGATTTGAACTGAAAAGTGTGAACACTGAAAAGACATCTTCGGCTAAGATGGGTTTTCCATCGTCCTTTAAAAAATAAACTTATTTTAGTGTGACCGATATCGCTGATGAATTTGTCAATCCATGGTGGAGTTGTATTGGGGTAGATGGATTAATTTCAAAGTTTCTAGTAAGGCAAGTGGCACTAAATAGCCTTACATATGCCTGGTTTATTGTGTGCAAGCATACATTTACATTTAGCATATGATGGAGTATAATGGTGTGTTGGATTTTGATCACTCAACTTTTCTACTCTCTGTCGTATTGGCCGCTGCACTGGTGGTGCTAATGGCCAAAAGGATGAATCAGGGTAAGAATGGAAAAGGGCAAAGACTTCCTCCTGGAAGTTTGGAGCTTCCTGTCATTGGTGAAATGTACCAATTTCTGAGAGCAAACAAGGCATTCGAGGCCAAAGATTGGGTGGAAGAAAGGGTTTTGAAATATGGCAGCGTATTCAAAATTTCTCTCATGGGGCGTCTGACGGTCGTTGTCACAGGTGAAGCAGGCAACCACTTTATTTTCCAAAACGAGTGGAATATGTTTGCGAGCACCCAACCCCCAACCGCTCAGCGCATATTCAGGGTCAGGAGCATGTTGGACGCAAAAGGAGGAAGTTCACAAGCGAATGAGAGGGGCCGTCATGACCTTCCTCAAGCCCGAATCGTTACACTCATTCGTGGGAAGAATGGAGTTTGTCATTCAAAAACATTTCGTTGATCACTAGGAGGGAAAGGAGTGCGTCAGGGTGATGCCATTGATGAAAAAGCTCACTTTCAACGTTGCGTGTAATCTCCTCTTTAGTTTGAAAGACAAGGAAGAGAGAGATTCGCTGAGCAGGGAGTTTGGGACGCTGTTGAATGGGGCGTGGTGTCTTCCCTTGGACTTCCTAGGAACCACCTTTCGTAAGGTGTTGAATGCTTGAAGTCGCATATATAGACAAATGGTAAGCATCATGAAATGCAGGAAGACCGCATTCAAATCAACCACATTCCTAGGAACCATTGTACGTGACAACCGCATTCAAATCAAACGTGCGTCTATTATACGGGATAGCTTTTAGAGCTGGTCAAAAAATCTGAACAATTCGTGGGGTTCCCACCGGCGTCAGACTGGGGGAAATGCCAGTGGAGTTCCCCCACATAGAATAGCCTATCGGCTAATAAGAACAATATTAAATGCCTCTTGAAAATAAATAAATAAAAACACTATCAGATGCTATAAGATGCCCATAGATCTGAAGTATGTGTATTATAAAAACTATGGATCACATCATAGGTGTAGTAATTAGAATTGGTAATTTCATATTTTCTTTAGTAAAATATAAGGGTCTATTAATTTGAATTGGCAATTTCACATTTTCTTTAGTAAAATATAAGGGTGTATTAATTTGAATTGATAATTTCACATTTTCACTAGTAAAATACATAAGGGTGGGACCACAATAACACTATTAGTTGTATTTTTATAATTAATTTTAATTTAAATTACAAATATTTAATTCCCTTATTATCCCTTGGTTAAGATTGGTACATCTTTTATCCTTATCATATTATAAAGCTATCTAGCTTTGTAGATGTATGATTAACCTTCTTGAATTAAGAACAATGTTTACTATACTAAATGAATAATACCATAAAAATATAGTGTCATAAGGATGTCACATTGGTGATGATTAACTAAGAAAATTAATTAAATACTTGGAAAATGATGCCACGAACCAATCAAGAACATGCCCAATCACAACAGAAGGTGACAAACAAGGTACCACAGGAAACTGATCCTGAAAACTCTCCAAAGACTGAGATGGGGTGACAATAGTTGTATTACAACTATCATCAAATAGGAGGGATATACCCTCAAATGTGTCCTTCAAATCTAAAATGTGAGATTCCATGAACAATGAACCAATGTCCGAAAAATAAGAATCCTAATCAGGAATACATTCAGATACTGGTTGTGATGAATCATTGGATGTACTCAATGAATCATCAACACAAAATGAATGTTCCTGCAGAATAGGAATGATAGGAGTCTCAATCAATGACTATGCACAATGAATCACTGAAGGTGAAGGTACATCAACTGTCTCTGATGGAGAAGAAGGAGCATCTGATGAACCCTTGTCATCCTCAACTGAAGACTCAAAGTATTCCAAAACTTCAAACTCCTGCATAGTAGCATGATCATAGGGTATCCTGTCTAAAAAATGAAGAGGCACAAGACAATCTAAAACAATATCTAGGAATGGTTGAGTATCAGGATCTCCATGTATTTCCTAGATTTTAATCCAAAGAGTATATGGACACTCAAAATGATCAATAACATCCAAGGTGGAATCATCAATATGCATTGTAATAACTCTTAGAACATGATCCCTTTTGCAAGTCCATGCAAAAATGAAAAAGAGGCCTATAGAGGCACTTTAGAATCTCCTAGAGCTCTTGGTCACACCAGATGACCACATAATTCATAGGGGAAAAAAAATAAGCCTCTTATGCCAAGCGGACTCCAAATCACCAAGTTCAAGCACAAGGAACCACGTCACGCCACCAAGCAACCAATTAGCATCAAGCAAGATAACCTCTTGTGAGACTTGCTCACACCAATAAGAGGGATTGCAAAGCTTTTTAAATAGAAAAAAATCATCTACCATTTCCAATGTGGGATAATATTTCCCTCAAAACAACTTAAAAAAACACTTCCGGTCCACAAACTTTCATGCTCAACATGAAACCCTAAATAAATAGGGAAATCTTTATAAAATATAAAGTTTATCAAAATGTGTAGCCACCAATGCCAAAAGGAAGAAATGTGCCAGAAATTCAAATAGCTCCAATGGCAAGGAAACAACATTCTCTCTCAAAGAAATCAGCCTGCAACTTCTCCAAAAAAAATGGTCGCAACCTATAAAGGAAGAAACACGGTGAATCGGGCCTACCTTTGTTTGAATCGGCCCCTCCAATCACATATTTCAGTGCCCAAAAAATTAATTGCAGCTTCCAAGAAGAGATACTTGTGCCTCTTCAATAGAAATTAGGCTTTGAAAATAAATCAATTCACCAATGTTTTCTCCCGCATAATCTCCAAATGGCACTACTTCTGAGTGAAATTTGAGTCCCTACACAAAAGTAATACGTAGCCTCGTTGAACAGAAACAACAATGCCTCCACTTGGAAAGGAGAAACATGCACCCCTTCAATAGTGGATCCGGCCTCAGATTGATCAGAAAAAAAATGCACCAAGTCTGAATAAACATCAAAGGAAATCTCCTTTTCCTTTGGAAATCATTCCTCCCATAGAGGAAAATACACACCTCTGATGATTACAAAACAAATGCTTCTTCTACTTCAAGCAAAATTGGAGCCTGTAAAGGTTTTTAATGACCTTCAATAAAAAATTCATAACCACCAAATAGGAATTTGCTACCTCTCTTCAAATTGAAAAATTCCTAACAAAAGCCTCCACACAATAGCAAAATCAATTGCTCCTTCCTTCAATATGAAATGGCAGCCTCTAGTACAAAGATACACCTCCAAAAATCTGGCCACCAATTCAGAAATTGAAAAATGTTCTCTCAAACAAAGAGAATCATGCCTCAACAAGGAAAAATTCCTAGCCACATGAAAATAAATAAATAATCGAAAAAGAGGCAATTTTCAAATTTTCAAATTTTCAAATGCTAGAACAAACGAACTCAACTCTCTGACGAAAACTCTCCAGGAAGGAGTTGTAGATTGGGTGGCTCTGATACCATGTTAGAGAAATCAACCCAGGAAATCCATCTACAGAAAATACCTTCACAAGTAGGAGATAGAAGCACATTCTATCTCATCAGAAAAGAGAATAAAAATGACATAATAAAATTTACATATGGTTCAAGCTTTTAAGGCCGTGAAAAACAAAGATGGGTGAAAAACTACCCTACGGGAAAAAACCACTCAAATAACCAATGCATAATTAATTTAAATGCAAGCCTAAGTAAACGCAAGCGTAAATATGCTATTTACTCTAATATAAATTATAATTCTTAATCATCCAAAATAACACTTCTAGATATTGATTGGATGCAAAAGAATGAGGGTCGAATTGGAGGAAGTATTTTGGTACAAATAGAATTACATACTTTTAAAGTTTAACCAATAATACAAAAAAAAATTATTTTCTATATTCATTTAAATGTAATAGAATATATTTATTTTTAATAACTATAATAAAAATATATCAATATAGTAGAAATATGTATATAGAAAGTTAAATCTAATAAATGTTTAAAATATAATTTAAGACTAATTTTATTAAAAGATAAGCACTTATTTTTTACACATGTAATAATTTGTTCTTATATATGTCATAATCACTAAATATGCAATAACATAACATATTCATCATATTGAGGTATTTAATATACAGTGAAAAAAAGTTAATATTTTCTTAAATATTAATAATTAAAGGGGATTATTTATTAACCTTAATGTTAAACATTAGGGTTAGGTTAGATTTACATTTATTGAATCATATTAATATAAAAGTAAAGATAATTTTTTTTTAGTTTATAATTTTATGTTTTTGATTAGATTAGGAGGGAAGGGCCCTGATCCCATACAAAAAGAAAAAAACAAAGTTAAACTGCTCATCAAAATAGACTAGCTAAGCATAGCCAACCAGAGAGGAACAACAAGACAAGAACCGCAAAACCAACCAATAGCAAGGAAGTAGCTACAACCAAAAGACCAGTCATGAACAATAGTCAAAAATAAATTGTTCAAGCAATAGAGCTTGAACCCAACAAAGCCTCTAAGGGCGTCTTAAATGAAACCATGACCTTCTTAGAATTATGATTCTTCTTCCTATGCACAATTGTCCAAGAAGAATCAGAAACTAAAATTGAGAAATTTTTATCAGAAGGGGTAGACTCCCTTCTAGAGTTGCAGACAATAGGAACAACTAATACTTCAGGTGAAGCATGTGAAACCAATCTCGGAGTAGCAAGATTTACAACATCATTTTACAAAGTGGGAGCAACAGGGGCCTCATGGGAGGCAACACACACAACATTAGGAGCAACCATATCCAAAGACCACACAATAGTAACCATAGGCGAATAAACATCCACCTCAACTAGAGAAAGTGTAGTATGAACCTGCACAGAAGAAGCCTCCAGAGGAGCAATGTCAGCAACAATAGTAAACCTCTACTCAGAAGGAGAAGAAGGCTCCTCACTATCAGAAGAATATTCAGCATCAAGGAACCCTATTAAATGTTTTGGATGAGCTTTCTTCAACTAGGTGGAGGAAGAACTAGGATGATCCCCACGAGGAAAATCCTAAGCTAGGTGTCCAGTAGCGAAACATCGTCTACAGTGAAAGGGGATAAATTCATAATCCACCAGCTGAGACTAGGAGCAACCATTAACTTGGAGTACAACCTCTCTAGGTAAAGCCTGAGATAAATCAATTTCCACCAAAATTCTTGCAAAGGAGGTGTGAGTAAAATTCTTGGAAGCAATGTTTGCTTTCAAAAATCTACCAACAACATTTCTAATGTCCTCAAAAGAAAAGGAGCACCAAAACTGTAAGGGGAGATATGACAATCTCACCCAAACAGGCATAACATTAGAGGGCTCCTTCAAGGGGTTGAAGGAATGAACCCAAGGCCTTATGGATAGGAGATGAGAGTCCCATTCCCAAAGTCCACGATCCAAAATTTCTTATGTATCTTCAGAAGAGAAGAAGCCAACTACAAAAGATCCTCTAGTACAAGGATAAATCTCCATCCTACTTTCCACCAACGGAGACCGGTGGTCCGAAATCTAGAGATGCAGGTCAGAGGGGAGGCCACCATCGACAAAACCTACAAATTAGGGAATTTTTTAAATAGGTGTCAATAGACATCTTTTCCCAGAGGGACAACATGGGTAGAGCCAGCATAAGGCAAAGGTTGTATAGGGCCTGCCCCAACAAATTTTTTTTGTACCACATCCACAAAGGAGGACTGAACAGGTCTCTTTGTAGCAAAAGAACCCTCGTGGAACCCATCCACAGGTCACTTTGAAGTCAAAGAACACTTACAGAGCCCAACTATAGGAGAAACCAGGTTCACCTTAGCCCCAACCACCAACAACAAACTTAGCGAAGGCATAAGGTCCACAACTAAGTCACAGTCGTACGGTGAAGTAGCAGGCAGGACTGTCTCAAAGGGATGGCAACAATATTTAGAAGAATTGGAGGATTTCAAATTAGCCACAGGGAAGGAGATACCAGAGGAACCATGCATTGTTTTCTATAATTTTATGTTATTCATGGAAAATATGTGTAAATATTTTTTATAAAGATAAATGTTAAAATTAAAAGTCAATTAATTTAACTTTATTCATAATTTTTTTAAGAATATATTAAATAATATATAATAAACTTCAAAATAGTTAAATAATAAAAATATTTGTCATTTTAAACAATAACTTAATTTTATAAAAATATCCTTTGTTACTAATTTCTCATATAATTTATAATATTTCATAATTATATTTATATTATGAAATATAAGTTAGATGAAGATTTTATATTATGAAATCTAATTTTTAGATGAAGTAATTCCTTAATGAACTTAGAGTATATTGTATCTCAGTGAGATTAAAATATTTTATATTAATCTCTAAATCATATTTGGATTCCATGTTGATAATAGATATGAAAGTATTGTAGATAACATAATCTATGAAACACGTGTTTTGAAGATATAAATAGATATAAAAAAATAATTATAAAATTATGAGAAAAAATAATTTTATAAAAATTTGGTTTATTAAAAAAATAGAATTTTAAAAACATGATGATTATACAATTTATATTATAGAACTTGGACTTTATTATGAAATAAAAAATATACAATTTAATTGAGAAACACTCAATTCAACAATAATTTTTTTAAATAAAAAAATTCAAAATGTTTAATGTATAGAACAATTCCAAAGAGAGAGAACCTATAGTGCATTCCATTGAAATTAGGTAGAAAATATTTACTATTAATGAAGAATCATTTATCCAGGTTATGAATGATTTACAAACAACATTAGGAGTAATTAAGTACATAAGATTACTATTACTTATTATTTAACTAGTAGGATCTCAAACATGACCAACCCTCTCCTAAAGCATAATCATTATTACATAAAAATTAATAATTTAAAAAATTAAACATGAAATCATTGTATTAGAAGATATATAAGAACAATATTAAATGCCTCTTGAAAATAAATAAATAAAAACAATATACATTATTGTTATAATCACATGTTTCTTCAGTCACAACTCTAAGTGTCACTATATAATAAATTGTTTGATATTTTTCTTAAATTATGTTTGTCCTTTCTTCAAAATTTGGAATTAGAAATTTTTAAATCATTTAATCTAAAAATGAATAAAAACTCTCAAAGTTATACTTGGCATAATGGTTATATAATTATTTGAATCTTGTTTATTTCTTGACTTAATTATTGGAATGATGATTGATATTTCTATACAAGGAGGAAATGAAAAATAACTAAATTGAATAAATCATTAGTATAATTTACTATGATGGTTGAACTATGATTTGTAATTTTTTTATTTGCATGCCTTGCATTTGAATATAGCTTGTTAAACCATATAATCCATGAATAAATGGTCACACTATTTTCAATTTAAATTAAAATAAGTTTAATTTGGAATGTCATATATGTTAGATTTTCTTGATAGAAAAATGTGTTGAAACAAATTAGCATTGATTGTTATGCTTTAGTTTTTCCCTTAATTTTTCTATGTATAATATATTATTCTTTCATAAGATATGACGTAAATCATTTTTTAAAAATATTTTACAATTTTTCTTGAATAACATGATCTATAAGTATAGAGCTTTATAACAAGCATGAACTAAAACATTGTGTAGGGAAGTTTAAGAGGGAATAGTGGAATAATTATACAATTATAAGAACAAGAGTGATAAAATATTGCATCGAGATATTTCACTTTTTTAATTGGTTTTGGAAAAGATTTATATGTTTGAGATTATTCTTTTAAGTTTTTATTAGAATTAATATCAAATTTATAATTAAAATAAAATATGGGTAGATGAATGGTTGTTATAATATGGAATATTTTTAATATTTTAGGTTAGATATAAATAAATTGAAAGGGAAAGTTTATGATTTATGAATAAAATAGATTTTTTTTGAAGAAAAATTTCATAAATTCTCATAACAATTTGTTGATTAAGACATAGTCTATCACAATAGTTTCATCAACATGAGGATTTATCAAGAAAATAAATTAGATCTAAGAAACCATGTATTCTCATTTAATACAAAAATATCATGAGATTCACTAAGTCTACTAAAATATTTTAAAAATTTTTTTTTAATAAATATAAGAAATCATAAATAATTTTTGAATATTTATAACAAATAAATGTATATAAATACAATAGAAATATATATGTATAAAATTGTATTTTTTGTTTGGTACAATTATACAACCACAATCCAATAGCTCCAAAAATTATATTCAACACTAAACTAATTATCTTCCATATTCACTTTAATTTTATTAAATTTAATAAAAGATAATTATTTTAATAACTATAATAAAAAGCATATCAATATAGTAGAAATATATATATAAATAGTTAAACCTAGTAAATATTTGAAATATAATTCAAGAGTAATTTTATTGGAAGATAAGCAAGTTTCTTTTTTACATGTGCAATATATATCATTCTTATTTATTTCATAATCAATAACTATGCAATCAACATAACATATTCATCATTTGATGGTTCTTGGCTTTGTGTGGGCCTCCATTGTTTGTCTCTTCCTGCGTGTTGGGGGAGTGACTCAGCTCTGCCCTTTCTTTGTAGTTTTACTCCTCTATTGGTTTGTCCCTCGCTTTAGAGGTTTTCTCTTCTATTGGTTTGTTGGGTTTTGGTCTGCAACTTGTTCTCTGGTTAGGCTTCTTTTCTACCTTAGGTTCACCTCTCTTGTGGTTATCTTTTCTTTGTTATTTTTTTCGTTTGAGTGGTTGAGTCTCCATTTTATTGTGTAACCCCTCTTTCATTCTCTCCAAATTTTGGTTGGGGACATTGGCAAAGTTGGGGCTTGTGGATTTATGAGGCTCTACTCTTTTCTATCTGAGGTAGGTTTCTGGTTCTCCATCTCTCTCACTTTGGAGGAGCCTTTTGTCATTTTAGTTTATGTTGTGAACTTGGATTTGGTCCCTGGCATGGTTTTTTTAGTGTTCTACTCTTTGTCTCTCAATTTGGCCTTTATTCGTGATGCTCCCAATAAGCTTTTGTGGAAGGGGGTATGCCCTATTTTGATTGTTCTAGTTTCTTGATTTATAGCCTTCAAGCTCAGTAGCTTGGTATTTGAGGAAGCTTTTGTGGGCTTCTTTCTTGAATTTCTTACTCTGTATGTGGAAGGTTTGTTAATGATCTTAAAGGGTGCTCAGATCTTCTAGGTTTCATGTTCTTTTTTTTTTGTTGAACTTAATTCTTTTCTCATCCTGAAGGCCCAGGAGCTCTTGTTGCCCATGAATTCTATGGTTACTCTCTCTGTAAGAGTGTTGGATTTCTTACTAAATCTGTAGATTGTGTCTCTTATAGATTTGGATACCTCTCCTATTGAGGTGTCAGGTTCTGAGAGTGTAGTGGGTTGCTATAGATAGATTACCTATGGTGACTTCTCCTATAGAGGTGGAGAGGATGGTTGTCTCAAGGAGTGTTGAGGTGCTCAACTTTTCTAATAATGTTAATGTTTTGGGAGTTTGGGTTTCAAGTCTCAAAACTTGTGAGTATTGGAGTGAATTTTGTGTTGTCTTGCCCACCCTTAGGGTGGTTTCTATGGAAGGTGGTTGTATTTTTTCTTGGTGGATGGCATGTTGGCCTATTCTACTAGTCGCAAGGCCTATCTTTCTTATGGTTTGGGTTTCAGGTCCCATTAAAACCTGCATGTAATTGGTCTAAAGCTTGAGTAGTCTTGTCCACCCTTGGGGTGGTTGTCTTTGTTGGCTATTGTTTTGCATCTTTGTGAGTGGCCTATGGGCCTATTTTGCTGGCTATGAGGTCTATTTTATCTTGTTGCTTTGTCTGAGCTCGATTTGCTAGTCGTTAGGCCTATTTGTTTTTATGGTTAGTTTTGCTAGCTGAGAGACCTAGTTCACGTTGATGTATGAGTCAAGGCCCATTAACCCTACTTTTTTAATAAAAAAATATATTCATCATATTGTGGTATTTAATATAGAGTAATAGAAAGTTAATATTTTCTTAACTACTAGTAACTAAAGGAGGGTTATTTATTAATCTTTAGGGTCAAATGTTAGAGTTTGGTTAGATTTATATTTAGTGAATCATATTAATATAAAAATAAAAGATAAATTTATTTTTTAATTTATAATTTTATGTTATCTATAGAAATAATGTGTAGGCATTTTTTATAAAGACATATTTTAAAATTAAAATTCAATTACTTTAACTATGTTTGTAAGAAAATGTTAAAGAATATATTAAATAATATATAATAAACTTCAAAATAGTTGAATAATAAAAATATTTCTTGTTTATAATTTATTATAAATATTTTATATCAATTTAAACAATAACTTAGTTTGGTAAAAAGCATTTTGTTGATACTAATTTCTTATCTAACTTATTATCTTCTATAACTACATTTAATATTATGAAATATAATCTAGATGAATATTTAATATTATGAAATATGATTTTTAGATGAAATAATTACTTAATGAATTTAGAGTATATTGCATTTTAGTGAGATTAATTTATTTCTTACAAATCTCCAAATCAAATTTGGGATTCCATGTTGATAATGGATATGAGAGTACTCTAGATATGTGATTTAAAAATATAAAAAAAAATACTTAAAAAATCATAAAATCATGAGAAAAAAAAATTATAAAAGAAAAAGTTTATTAAGAAAATTAAAATTTATAAATATGATGATATACAATTTATATTATTAAATAGAAAGCTTTTTGATGAAAAATACACAATTTAATTGAAAAATGCTCGATCCAACAATCAAAATTTTTAAAATGAATTTTAAAAAAAGCATAAATTCGAAAGAACTTGAAATGCATTCCATAGAACTTGGAGTTGGTACACATAGTGTTGAATTACCTAGCTCAGTGTGTACATTCATCCAAACAATACAATACTATGCCAGATCTGCCATAGGCATTACGTTGTGAACAGCTCGGCATAAATGACCGTGGATAATATAAATGACTACACATTTAACTAAATAATTCAATACGATTAAAAATTATTGGCTTGTCAGTTGCATAACTTAAAATATTCATTCTGCAGGATGGACTCGGTCGAATACGATATACGATTCGTAGGTTTTATATTAGGTTTGAATTTTGGAGATTTTTGGTCTGTACTTTTCTCCTTAATACTCTCACATGTTTTCCAAACCTCTGGGTTTTATCGATTGAAATGCATTACACATCTCGTTAATTAAGTCTGGGAAAATTGCAAATAGATCAATTGTATATGGTCTTCAAAAGAACCCCTAAAAAAATGTACATATTTACATTAAATAGTTGCTCTATTGCCCGATGGTCGCCAAATTAATTAAATTAGAAGGAACGCTTGACATTTTGCAAATGGAGTGTCTCTGCACATTCGCAATCATGTGTGTAAGCGTTGAGAAGTTTGAGTAACTTGCTTGATTTATCCCTGGCTTGCTCAGAGCATCCCACCTGCACTAACAAGAGTAACTTGTCGAAGGCGCCTGTCTGCAACACTTACTCAGATGCATTTACGTCCGAGGAATTCTAATAGATATTCCACAAAACAGAGACTGCCAATTCATTGGCCAGAACAGACACTCGCATCTTTTAACAACCACTGGTAGAGTTAAAGCATGCAGAAGCAGCGATCGGCCCTCGGTGCAGTGGGCCTTCAGCGCCAACAATGCCCTTTCACCGTCTCCGATCTCCGTCTACAAGCATCTCTACCAGCAAAGGAACAGCTCCCGCCTCCACGACCTTGCTCGGTATCTTTTCCTTAGGGCAATGTTGTATATTATGGACAGGCTTGGTTTTGTCACCGCTAGGCATATGGGCTCTCTCAGAAGTTGCACCAACCCTTCTGCCAATCCTTCCTTTTTTCTATGATGCCTCTATGTATTTATCCTTGGAAATCATTTCTCGAAGAATTGTAGCAGCACTTTTCTTTGCCTCAGGATTGCCTCTCGGAATTGCATACAAGACAAGCAATGGCTTCAGATAAACCAGGCCTGGGAGGAACAGGGTAAAGTCATAATCAGGGCCCAGAGCCTCTTCGCAAAATCTCTACTGCCTGTTGCGACCGATTCAAAGCCTGAGCGCTGTGCTTGGCAAAAACGGATGCGAGAACAGAGGATGCATCTAAGGAGGCGATGCATTTTTTATTCCTATTGCTCTCCCCACTTAATCGCATCAGCTTGCGTATGGATTCCTTCTCGCCCGACGAAATTTCTT